>PVJS01002640.1:33874-82448 GCA_004027185.1 Glis glis
TTTTTTGCGGTACCGGGGATTGAACCCAGGGGCATTCTACCTCTGCGCTACACCCCCTGTCCTATTTTTTTATACTTTATTTTGAAACTGGGTCTCATGAAGTTGCGGAGGACCTCACTAGGTAGAGAAAGAGAGAGAGACAGAGAGAGAGAGAGAGAGAGAGAGAGCTGAGGCTGGCCGCGAACCCAGATCCTCCGGTCTCCACCTCCCAAAGTACTGGGATTACAAGCGTGCACCACCACGCCCGGCCTCAGTTTTTTTTAAAAAAAAGAATAAAAGAAAGAAAGAAAAATAATTTCGTGTGCCTACTCCCACACTAAAAGATGACTAGTAACAATATCTTGGTATAAATTCCTCCACACTTTTGTATCTATAAATTGTATCTTACTTTACATATTAATGTGTAATTTATTTTTTCTCATAATAGTTTTTTATTTCATATCATCAAACATTCACCTCTTGTTCTTTAAACTGAATTCCAGTACCTGCCCCAATTTGCTGAATCAAATAATGGGGACAAGCCTTTGGGAAGAAGGAAAAAGAAGTTTATTGATTTGCTAGCAAATTGGAGATTCTCCCCTAACAAAGGAATCAAGTCCCTTTTAAGAGTTAGCTCTTTAGGGTCACATAGGCTTGTCAGAGGAGACACAATTCATGTCTAAGTTGTCCTTGAGTTGGTTCTTTTTCAGACTTACAGGTGCCAGGTGTCTGGTCTCCACTCCTTTGGTCAGTAAACTGATAAGAGCCCATTACTTGTTGACAAGGGGAGGAGAGGAGGAGAGGGGCAGGAAGAAAAATGTCAGCTTTGAAACAGGCCATCTGTTAGCTTCCAGGGTCAGAAGCAGGCCCTCATTACATTCTTAATGGCTGAATAGTATTCCATATGTAGTGCGATTCTACTACACTTCATTTAACCAATTCCCCTTGCTCAGGCATTGGATTGGTTCTGGGGATCTTTTTTCATTCATTATTATAAATAATTTTGTTTCAGGAAAACTTAAAAATTTGACTATACTTTTAATTCTTTAGGATAAGAACCTAGAAAAGGAATGAATAGGTGGAAGGAAATGCATGTTTTCAGGTTTTTTGATATTCGTTGCCAAATTAGCTCCAAGAAAGGTAAACGAATTTCTACTCCTTTACCTTCAACCCTTCACCAACACTGTGCATTATAATTTGTTAATTACCAAATTGATAGGTGAAAATAGTATCTCCCTCATTAATTATAAATTAGGTTTTTTTATCATATGCTTTTTGGTCATTTATATTGTTGCCAATTTTTTCTATTCAGACCTTTTCCTTTTCCTTCCTTTCTCTCACTTTTTTTTTTTAAACTGGGAATTGAACACAGGGGCATTCTACCTCCGAGCTACACCCCCAGCCCTTTTTCAAATTTTTATTTTGAAACAGGATCTCACTAAGTTACTGAGGCTGGCCTCAAACCTGCAAACTTCCTGTCTTAGCCGCCACCCCCACCCCGACCCCGGTACTGAGATTACAGGCATGTACCACGCACCCAATGTCAGACTTTTTTTCTTAAGGATTGACCAGAGCTTTTTAATACATTGAGGACATTATCCCCTCTGTCATATATGTTTCAAATATTTCCTTGGTTGGCTTTTTATTATACTTATGATATTTTATTTTATTTTTTGTTTTGTTTTGTTTTTTGCGGTACTGGGGATTGAACCCAGAGGCATTCTATCTCTGAGCTATACCCCCAGCCCTATTATTTTAATTCTGTATTTTGAAACAGGGTCTCACTAAGTTGCGGAGGGCCTCACTAAGTAGCTGAGGCTGGCCATGAACCCGGATCCTCCGATCTCAGCCTCCCAAGTACTGGGATTACAAGTGTGCGCTACCACACCCAGCTGATATTTTATTTTTTGATGTAGAGAGATTGCACATTTTTTCCTTTATGATTTCTACTTTAATATCACTATATTGGGAAGGCCTTCTCCACTCATTAGAGCATTTTTTTTCTCATCTGATTTCGCTCTGAGTTCTAGGAATATACTATTACCAGCTAGTTTATCTCCAAAGTCCTGGATCCCAGGGGTACCAGTCCTCTAAAAGGCCTGCAGGATAAAAGGGGGAATATGAATACATAGATCCTGACACAGACCCCACAGCTATGGACTTTAAATCTGTCCTAGTCTCAGTGACAATCTGCCCCATCTAAGCTCTGCTGGAGCGCCCCTACCCTATACCTGGGGGTGTCTCCTCCCTGTTCAAATCTTTACAAAAGTTCTCTGGGTTCAGAATAATGTCAGCAACTTCCTGAGCATCCTTCTCCCGGGAGCATTCAGTGTCACCAACCCATGTGGCTATGCACCGACAACTCCACCCTTGCCTGGCACAAGTCACCCCAGGCAATTACAGGTAAGAGAAGTGCAGGGAGAGAGGAGAAGGGGTTGATCCCAGGGCACAGAATTTGTCACTACCAGCAATGAGGACACTGGCCAAAAAACTGGTGAGTTGCTCATACCTGGGCCAGGGTGCCTCTTCCAGGGTCTGGAAAACGCCTTTCTTTTGTGTGTGTGCATGCACATGTGCGTCTGCATGTATATATACACATGCAGGTACATGCTCACTCACACGAGCTTGCATGCACACACACACAGACACTTTTCTAACCTCACCCTTCTGTCAGTTAATCCTTAATAGGAGGACCTGTCTCTGTAATTTGAAGAGGGGGAGGGGAAAGGAAAAGGCAGCAAATAAAACCTTCCGTAGAAATAGCCAGAAAAGGCAGTGAGCATGTGCAGACTAATTTTTTCTTCTGCATGCTTTATTAAAGAATTATATGACATAATTACACGTTATAATGTCTTTACACATATTTATGGTAATTGCGTCAATGTGCATTTGATGTTCTGTAATTACAGTAAATACACAACAATCCTGACAAATCACTTGATCAAGAATTCAAATTCCCTGAGTGAAGACTGGGAGGCAAGCTATTAACCCTTCTGCTTCCTGAGGACCCGTCCCCCGATTACTCCTTTGCCTTTTCCAGGCCACTGTGGTTTTTTTGGGTGGGGGTGCTTTATGTCTCTGGGTGTTATGAGGCACAATTACCAATTCGTTTCCACCAGGGCTGTTCCTGAGACCCGTCCGTACTACGACATTGTTTATTTCTGTCGTTTCCCCTCCAAGGCTGCGTGTATGCTGGCTGGGTAGGAGGGGGCCCGGGCGCTGCGGGCCACAGGTTCAGATAGGTGGTGACTGTGGGTATTTGGCGAGCCCTCTGTGGACACAGGAGTCCTAGGACATGCAGGGGATACGAGGAGAGTTGCCATCAGGTTCTATCTCCCCTGGAACCTGCAGCCTCATGGGTGGAAACAGCCTTGACCATGAACCCCACAGAAGCGCTTTCCCTACCTACAGGCTGCTGGTCATTGCAAAGCCACTTTGTCATCGGCCAGTGCCTGAAGGGCAGGCCCACGTCGGCTTCTCTAGCACCTGGACGAATGCATTGGGGTTTTTCATTATGAGGCGGTGACACCCCTGGTCTGTATGTGGCATTGTAGGCACTGATTATGTTGACTGGATCATCCCCCCCCCTTCTTTAATGTGGTGCTGGGATTAAACCCAGGGGCACTCTACCCCACTGAGCTACACCCCCAGATTTTTTTTTTTTTTTTGAGACAGGGTCTCACTAAGTTGCACAAGCTGGCCTCAACTTTGCGATCCTCCTGCCTCAGTGTCCCAAGTAGCTGGGATTACTGGTGTGCACCACCCTGACTGGCACATTTTCTTCTCTTATATGAGTATTTTTTATGGTCTCGCAGTCTCTGGATTCTGGTCTTGGGGGTGTGTTTTTTTGTTCTTGCTATCTAGGACCTGTGGTTAGTTTATCAAAAACAATCAGCCATTAGTGTAATTTCTACACCCATAGAGACACATCTCCTGTGATCCTTCCATCAGTCTCTCCTAAGGCCTGGGAAAGGTATTTCTTTACCTTCCCTTGACAAATTCCTGGTCGGAACCTTTCGTGGACTCAGCTCATCATTCATTTGGCCCAAGGAAGGAGCGCTGGGCTTCCAGGAGGCAATCAAAGTAACGGAGTCCAGGGTTTGGACTCTGAATCCCCAAAGGGACATAACTAACAATGGCTCGGCGTTCCGGGCTCCGTCCAGGGAAAGGAAAGTGCTGTGATACAACTGTAGAAATGAAAGAAGGCAGCGCCAGAGCTGGGGAGCCCTGGCTCTTTCTATTCCTGTCTGTCTCTGACCAGCAGCTTGGCGAGACTCTCTCTGGGGAGAAGGGTCCCTTCCTACCTACTTGACAGGGCCTTGAGCTAATAGATGTTAAGGAGTTTTAAAAGTTAAAAGCTTTCAATAAGTGTAAGGACTTTGCAATAAACTCTTGCCAGTGCCCAGCGCTGACCTCTTTTACTATGGAATGGAACCAGGAATAACGCGCCCCGTTTGCATCCACCGATTTCATCCCACCTCTGTGACCCAGAGAAACCAATTATCCCTGGAACAGGTGGTCTCGAAGGATGGTTTTACTGGTCCCCACATGGGGAAAAAAAAAAGAAGTCTGGTACACTGGTTCACACCAGTGTGCGAAAGGCGTAAAACGAGGGCTGACTAATGATTCACAGAAGTAGCAAACTTATTGACTAATATAATTCTTAGTCATGAAGTCTGCATCCCATACATACTGAAATCAAAGCAATTACAGACTTAAACGAAGCTGGAATTCTTAGTGCTGAAAAATGCTTGTTTCAGCCCAAGTTGGGGGCTCAAGGTGCGTGACCCCCTTGCTTCCCCCTAATGAAAGTGCTTCGCACCCGGCAGGCTTCCGGGTGGTAATTGCTGCAGGCAGAGGTGGATCTCTGACTGTGCTAATGATACCCCATTCCTTTCCAGAGGCCGGGCTGCAGTTTTCACCAAGGGCCAAGACACGGCGAAGGGAGGCGGGGCCTTTGAAATTAACACATTAACGCACACATCTTGGGGTTTTGCATGTTTCCAACACAGCCATCTTCTTTTAGTTTTCTTTTCCTCTTTATTTTTCAATTGTTAATTGCTCAGGACCTGGTAAATTTAGACCCAAACCTCATCCATGTATTTAAACATGTGAAGGAACGAAATGGAAACAGATGTAGCATTTTCTTTCTTATTTATTTTTTTTCTTTTTAGCGAGGACTTTGCACGGCCAGGAACCATAATTCATATTTTCTTCACACTCACAAAAGACTCTACTGGAACCAAGTTTGCGTTGGAAAACAGATTTTTCTAGGCTCTTTCTGGTTGGGGTGGCGTCGTGGTGTTTGAAACTGCTGTTCATTTACCAACTCTTAAAAAGAGGTGGGCTCGGAGGAAAAGTAGACCAGGGCTTGTTCTTTTTTAACATGGGTCCGGATGAGGAACTGAGATGTTTGTGGTCCGTGGACAGTCTTTGAAGCTGGTAAGCAGTGGGAACCCGCATGATTTGTCCATGTCATAGGAGCAAGCCCATTTCGCCAAAGTAATTTCTTGCCTCGGTACAACAGGTAGGAAGAAAAAAGAAAAAGACAAAAGAAAGACACGGCACTCTTCTCATTTCTAGGGGTTGCTGCTTTGGAGGTGGAGGGCAATAGTCTGAAATTAAATATTCGGAAGAGAAATGGGTGAGAGGCTGAGCTTCCAGCAAGAGACTGTCCATTAAATCCCAGGGACAGGATTGCTAACAAAGACTATTTCTGCCGTCTCTCCCTCCTCCCTCGCCTCTTCCCCTCCAGCGGCATTTGGGGGTTCAATAACTCCCCCCAGAGGGATTGCGTTCTATTCTCTTTGGGTCCGTATGGTCCTGGGCTGCTGAGCTGCCACCAGCGGGCCCCTGGGGATTGAAAATTAATTTGTTCCCTGCACCCCTGCCCCACGCAGCTGATCCCTGCTGGTCCGTGGCTCAGCTGGGCGCCGGGGTCAGATGCGCAAGACCACCAGGTGCTTGAAGTAAATGATCAGGGCCCTGGGCCCAGGAGGCTTCTAACAATACGGAAATCGCATTTTCCCCTCAACTCAATTGCGGTGCGTCCAGCTGTCCCTTCGCACCAAGATTCAATTATCAGGGCCGATGCGTGTCCCGCCCTCCCCAATCCTACCTGTGCATTGTGGGGGAGCTGTTCAGTGTCCTCTTTTCCTGGCAGCCATGGGTGATGGGATTCCAATAAGCAAGAAAAAGAGAGGATTTTTCTGCTCATTGTCAGCCGCAGGTGCGAGGACCTGAGTAACTTTGAGGGTGGGCGGTCCCGAGGAAAAGATCGGTAGTGGTAGTCAGAAGACCCTGACTCTAGCTGTGCAGCCATGGGCAAGTCACTCAACATTCCTGAGCCTCAGTTTCCCCTTCTGTGCAATAATAAGTCATGGCAGATGATCTTTCTGGGTCTCACCATCTAGTTCTAAAAGTCCCAAGGAGTCTACCTTATTGTGTCTCCTCGAGGGTCCCAAAGTATGCCCTTGAAAGAGATGTATTCATTCTCAAGAAATGATTCCAAGGAAACTAGAATACAAAGTCACAGATAAAGGCCATTCAGTGCCCCCTGTAACTGGCGCAGCTGGAACTCATGCCAGACGTGTGGGCTTCAAGTCCAGGGTCTCTTGCAACACTGTCCTCAGGAAGCCCAACTTGCAGGCCAGTCATGGATGAGAGGCGGGAGGTAGAGAGTATACCCCAAGATTCATTTGGACACTGTCTCCAGGAGGCGGCCTTCCCAGGGCCCCCGCCTCTCGCTCTTCAGTTTGTGAGGCTGTCAATGGAAACTGGATCCAAGTGTTGCTGATTCAATGGTGTTTGCCCAAATGCTGTTTCCTAAGAACTGTTGGATGCCCAAGATGCTTCCCGAGTCTGTTTGCTTTTTCCAACAAGCCCGTTGCTTTTCCTGGAAGTGGAGCATGGCACAAAGCCGGCGGAGGCTGAACCCGCGTCTATTCCAACTCCCTTCGAAGCTTGGATCACAGTGCAGTGGCAGGCCCTGCCTCCTACCCCTCCCCAAGGTCCTAGGTGGCGGTGGCTGTTAGTAAGCACTGACTGTATGCAGCAGTCTTCCTGCCTGTGAGCTAGACATATCCGTGTTTCATTTCTTCTGCAAACCACACTGGGATGAAGTAGAATCTCCATCTCGCAGATGAAGAATGAAGAGTCGAAGTTGTAAATGGCAGGCTCCAAGTTCAGAGGGAGGCCTAGGCCCTTGCTCTTTCTCCCATAACACACACACATTTGTCATGTAGATTGCCCATTTTTAGACCAATGAAACCCCCTCTTGGCGGCACTGCCTGACCCCATGACAGCTGCCACCAATCCATGGCTCACCTATTTAAACATGCACATTCTTGCCTGGTTCCCAGTCCTCCCAGCAGAGCTGCTCCCCCCAGGAAGGAAGTCCCTGGCTCTGTCCCTGCCCACTGCTTGGTGTCCCTGTTATCTGACTGCTCTGATTCACTCACACCACCCACTGTCTCTGTCATTCTCGGGAGAGTCCCTCCAACCCTGCCCCAAAGCCAGGGGAGACTTTGGAGAAAGAACCTCGTTATTCCATCGCTATCGCTCACTGGCCCAAGTCTTCAGGGAGCCCACCATCTAGCTTTTCTAAGCCACAGACTTTTTTTTTTACTTGAATCAAGAGTATGATAATAATACCTTCTTTTTCTGGGGAAGCCAATGAGTCAGTAGGAGTGGACAGACTCGGCGACAGTAGAATACCAGGTCAGACACAAGTCCCTCTGTGCCCATCCCCCACGCTAGTTCACTCTGTATTTCTTTCTACCCAGGATTGACCAAATGTCTGCTGATGCTGCCACCCTTTTCTCAGATTATACTCGGGTCCCCTCTCCCGGCCCCTCTCACACACTGGTTGCATTCCACAGCAACGGACGACAGACTAAAGCCACGGACACGTGCACGTCTTGGGTTGGCTCCGTGTGGAAGAAACCGGAAGCACCAGATTTTGACATCTTTTAATTTTTTCTTTTCTTTTTTTTTTTTTGCATAAAAAGTAGATGTGAAGAGTGAAGAGTATAGTAACACCCCAGGCCAAGTAGCATGCTCGAGACAGCGTGGCAGGTGACACCCAGGATGTCAGAGAACATGACAGGAGCGCCGGGGACGTGAACAGCATAATGCCACACATCAGGGTTGCCGGCAGAGCCAGGATTAGTTGGCAGTGGGCACAGAAACACCGTCTGGGTCAGAAGATGCCAGGAGGAGCTGGTGTGTTATCATTAGCACGAACAACACAGACTCCAGCAAGGCTGCTGGCGCAGTTGCCGAGTCTCCCAGCCATCTTGCTGCCCTCTAACTGACCTCGGGCTGGCAGCTTTCCTTCCCTGGCCCGTCTACACTGTAAAGCACCTCGAGAGGACCCGGTCTTCCGTGCCAGAAACATGTCTGGCAGGTACAAGGCACCTAATATCTACTAATAGCCACAGTCTGTTTTTGTTCAGTGCCTCGGCTTCCCCATTTGTAAAATGGGAGAATAATTCCGGTGTCTTCTAAAGGATGGATGAGAACACATTTAATGTTCATGGAGCACGTCAAAGCCATCTTCCAGAACTGCCTCGCGTTCACCTCCACTTCCAACTGTAACC
This sequence comes from Glis glis, assembly GCA_004027185.1. Classification (NCBI taxonomy): domain Eukaryota; kingdom Metazoa; phylum Chordata; class Mammalia; order Rodentia; family Gliridae; genus Glis; species Glis glis. The sequence continues at coordinate 42,454 of PVJS01002640.1, forward strand.
CTCCCTATCCATTCCTGCTGAAGCCCTGTGGTCCCCAAGCGCCAAACTGGGAATCGGGGTCCTGGCTGCCTTTCACATCTAGGCCCTGGACTGTCCCGGGGCAAGGGAGTGGGTTTCTCTGCCTCTCTGAGCGACAGTGGTAAGTGCTTCTGAAAAGAGGTTAGCCACGAGGGAGGCACTCTGCTGTTTAGCTAACAGTTCTCCAAAGGGAAACAGTTCCCGTCTCTTTTGCCAACACCCCCCCAACCCCGTCTTTTGGTGACACATGTCTTGTGGTCCCTGAGAACACAGCAGAGGACAAGACATCTCTGTTTCCTTCCTATTTGCCATGGCTACTACCAAAAATCATCCACTGTCTCCACCTTTGGGACGCCATGTCCTCCTCTGTCTCTGGCTGCCAGGTGGTCGACATTGACCTGTTTCTCGTGGCTCCAAGAGGAACAGGACTCTGCATGGACACAGCCGGGCAGAGCTGACCGAGCCATCAGTGGGCATAGGTCCTGACACGCAAGCACAAGGAATGAGCAAAGACACAGACACACACATGCACACACACACGTGAACACATGCATGTGTGCACACCTCCCCCTTCCCTAGCTCCCCCCCAGGGATCTCACTCCCACACCCCCTTGGCTGGCCCCAGCCCCCATCGCCACCACCCTGGTGCCCTGCTCACTGGAGCAGACAGCCTCCCTTCCCCTCCCCAGCCTCCCGAATCCAGGGCGGGGGCAGGGAGAGCTGCCGGATAATGAGTTGAGAACCTCCAGCCTCTGTCTCTCTCTGGCTGGTGACTGACACAAATGGAATTCATCTTTAATCATCTGTTAACTCGTTGTCTATTATAGCTCTTTAATAGCACCATAGATATTCTTAATGAAGCATGATTTAAGGTATTTACAGCGCACGGACCGACAGACATCACTCACAGTGTGCAGGCAATGAGGCGTGAAACGGCTTTTGAATTTCCCCCAAAAGAGTGAGCGCAGAGAGACAGAAAGAGCTTCAGCACTGGGGGGAGACGAGGACTAAAAGCCTTGCGTTGTAAGGTTTGTTTTAAAATGTTTAGGCATTTAAAGTCATTTGAGCTCTTTCGAGGTGTTTGGCTGGCAGAGTTCAGCAGTTCTCGGAGCCCATGGCAGCAGGCTCAGGTTCCGAGTCCTCTCCGCAGTCACCTGGGCCCGAGTGGCTCCAGCACTGGGTGCTTCAGTGGTGCTGGGGCCGCTCAGGCAGGCACTAAGAGCTCAGGCCTTCATCGGGTTCCTCTGCCACCTGTCTTCCCCTGTGGTGTACCCGGGGTCAGTACTACATCTTTAGAAGGAGCAGTGGTGGTAGGGTGGCAACTGTCTCCAAGAGAAGGGGACAGAGTCTGGGGTTGCTCTCCCACCCTTGGGACTGGCCAAGGCCACTGTTCTTGCTTTCTCTTTCAAACTAAAGACTGTGAACCAGTGGCACAAGCCTGGAATCCCAGTACTTAGGAGGCTGAAACAGGAGGATCACAGGTTCAAGGGCACCTTCAACAACTTAGTGAGACCCTCAGCCACTTAGCAAGACCCTGTTTCAAAATAAAAATAAAAAAGGACTAGGGGTGTAGCTTGGAAGTAGAGCACTGCTGGGTTCAATCCCCGGTACCCTCCCCCCCAAAAAGGTAAGCCTGTGAGAAGCAGAGGGGACTCAGTCCCCAGCCTTGGGTTCCACCCAACCCTTCCTTTTACCAACAAGGAGACCCAACTAGTTACCCAACTAGTTAGTGACAATACCAGGGATAAACCCAGGGCCTCCTCTTCCCAGCCCAAAGCAAGTATCCTGTTGCTACAACTAGACAGACTCCCGAAAATCCCTCAGAAAGTAAGGACTTAATGGGAGGAGAGAGAGAGATGGGGTGGGAACTCTTTCCCAAGGACCTGCTTTAAATGCAGAGATTGTCAAAGCAAGAGGGACCCTTCGAGGGTAGGGAGCCATAGTATTACAGAAGAATGACAAGCCCTGAATTCCCGCTCTGACCCTGGCAGCCCAGGGTGACCCTTTGAACAGATGTCCTGACATCCCCCCACGTCCTTTCTCTGCCTCAGAGGGACGGCCCAGCCTTCCCTGTAGTCAAGGACCACTGTGAAGAAAAATGACTGGGGGGAGGGGGATAGGGCAGAAGTGGAAGGATATTACTTTATCTTGAGGTACAGTTCACCACGATTCCTCCTCACGTCACCTCCGTTGCTCTCTCTTGTCCCCCTGCACGTGCTGACTCTACCTGGCCTGAGCCCAAGGCCAGGGCTGCGCAGATCCTCTTTCTGCAGCCAAGCAAGGTGGCCGCTCTCAGGCTGTGGTAAAGAACAGGAGACCCCAGGCCCGGCGGGTCCCCTTCTTCTGCAGGAGCTTGGCAGGTGTGGGTCTGGGCTCTCCACCATTCTCACCTGCTCCTTCCTGAGAGAAGGGAGGTCTGTGGGGATGGGGTGGGGTCCCTTCATTGACCTCTGGCTCAGCAGCCAGAGGCAAGGTGGGTCAGGGTGGGGTAGGAGAACCGGACAAGATTTCTCAGAAGGGTGATGGGGATGACTGTGTGGGTTCAACAAAGGCCACCGGATCTTCTCCCAACCCAGGGTTCAGGCTCCCCAGAAGCAGTAGCCACTCACTCCTAAGAGTCCCATTTCATCTTTCCACTCTGGAAGGTGGCACAGGAGAGGGGAAGAGACTGGCGCTGGCCACTCAGGATCGGAATTCTGGGTCCGGCACTTCCCAGGCTGTGGCCTCTTGCGCTTCATCGATCTTCCAGGGAACATGCTGGCTCTTCCCACGCCTGAGTAGTCAGTGGCGTGAGAGGGAGCCAGACACCCTGATTAGTGCTTGCAAGCCTGTGTGTGCATGTGTGGGGGAACATTCTGAGGACACGGCAGGAGAAGGAGCCCTCCAGCACCTGCCCAAAGTGGGGATCTGTCAAAGGAAAAGGGCATCAAGCCCCGTTCAGAGAGATTCTACCCCTTTCTTTCTTTCTTTGGTGCTGGGAATGAACCCAGGGTCTCAGCAACCACTGAGCCACATGTCCAGCTCCTTTACCCCTTTCTGTAGTGCCCATCCCTATCCCAGCCTTTGCCATCCAAGTTACCCCCCAGGCAGGCCCAACCCAAACAAGAAATACAAGAGCAGGGAGCCCGGATGTCCCCGGGCCTTGCCGACTATGCCATTCATTCATTTGTTGATTCAGGCAGTCCTTCCTTGCCTGGCCAGGTACTGTGCCCAACCCTGAGGACCAGTGAGCAGCTTGCCCAGAGAAGACTGCAGGCAGGCCCAAGGACAGATTTCTAGAGCAATGATGTCTGACAGTGGCTCTAGGAGGTGAGGGGAGCCTTGCAGGGTGCGGGAGCAGATTGAATCTGAGCGGGATGCGTGTGATGTTTAGGACAGGTTTCTCAGGCTCAGATGGAGAGGCATTTCCCCAGCAGGCCACGGGGCTGCATGCAGAGCCAGCCAGCCTTCCCGAACACATAAACTTGTAGAATGGGAGGGTGGGAAGAGGAGGGTGGGAAGAGGCCCCACGGTTTCCCCCACAACATCCCCACCACGTGCTGGGGAGTTGATTGCTCCCCACAACTCACTCTCACTAGAGAGAAGTTCACTGCACAGCTGCTCAGCACTGACTCCTAGTAAGGTCTCCATTAGGCCACGTTGAACTCTGTCTCTCTGTCTTTTTTTGGGGGGGTGTTTAGTGGGTTCTAACCCAGGACCTCATGCATACGAGGCAAGTGCTCTACCACAGAGCTATATCTCCAGTCGGAAATCCATTTCTCTTTACCTTCCACTAAGGAACCTGCTTCGACCCTTCAAGGAAGAGACAGTTGATGTGGGGGATTGGTGAGAACCAGACGGGTGGAAGCCGGCAGGCCCTGGGGGTTCCAGGGACTCCACTGCTGGGCTCTCCCTGGGATGCTGGGTCATTGTGGCTCCTCATCAGTCTTACCTGCACAGGGCTTTGGCTTGCCCTGACCCTGACTTCTACGGTGCCCCTGCTAATGGGCCCTGATTCAAAGTGCTAAGGGTAGGTTAAAACTGGCCCAGATCAGCTTTTCTTGTGCCAGGGCATTGGCTGCCCCAGGTCAAGTGCCCAACATGGTCCAATCAACAAAGGTCCAAGGGCTGAGAGCAGGATGGGGGGGGTTCCTCCTGCCGAGCACAGGGCAGCCATCCTGCTAATGGGTTAGGGTCCTGTCTCTAAAAGCCCCCACTAGAGAAGCGTCTCACTCTCTGCACACCTGGAGCCAACAGGCCTCATCAGAACCAATCTTCTGAATAGGAGAGGAAAAGGGGAGACGGCACACGGCGGGAAACTTCGCTGGGTACTTGAAGTGTTCTAAAAAGGCCTTGGGATCTGGGGCTTCCTCGTGGCAAGGTCTCATCCTAATTTATAGTAACTTCTTTTCCTCTCCGCTGAAAAGTGCCAGTTTGTAGCTGCCTGAGTATCTGTGGGGAATTTCTGGGGCCTCATCTTGGTTTTGTCGTCTGTAATTATTTCTGGGACGATCTGAGCACTCCAGTTAATTATTTCTGTAGTATTTTTTTTTCCCCTTCTCAACAACACGAGTAAAGACTCTACCAAGAATCAGCACCTCTGTGCCTTCTAAGGAAGGTCTGAGAGGCCCCAAGAGCGAAGCGAATGTTGGAATGTGGCTTCAGAGCGCCACGGATGGGAGGGAAGAGGGGAGCCCAGACAGAGGCACAGCTGGCCGGAGCTCCTGCGCGATTCTCCTCCGTGTTCTCCCCTCTCCTAGCGTCATCTCCACCTTTGATTCAGAATCTGGGCTCTTCAAGCTTCCCGGAGAACTGGGGTCGGGAGTGGTCCTTGTCATCCATCCGTTTCTTCCTCTCTTCCTCCTTCCCTTCCTCCTTCCCTTCCTCCCTCTCTTCCTCCCTCCCTTCCTCCCTCCCTTCCTCCCTCTCTTCCTCCTTCCCTTCCTCCCTCCCTTCCTCCCTGCCTCACCCTCTTTCTCTCCCTTCTTTCTTTCCTTTCTTCCATTCTTTTGTGCTGGGGATTGAACCCAGGGGCATTCTACTTCAGAGCTACACTCCCAGCCCTTTTTATTTTTTATTTATTTTATTGTTTTGTGGTACTGGGGATTGAACCCAGGAGCATTCTACCTCTGAGCTACACCCCCAGCCCTAATTATTTTTTTATTTTTAAATTCTGAAACAGGGTATGAGGGCCTCATTAAGTTGCTGGGTGGGCCTTGAACCTGTGATCCTCCTGTCTCAGCCTCCCAGGTACCACTGAGATTATAGGCATGTGCCACCATACCCGGCTTATTATTTATATTGAAACAGGGTCTTGCTAGGTTTCTGAGGCTGGCCTCAAATCTGCAGTCCTCCTGCCTCAGCCTCCCAAATACTGGGATTACAGGCATGTACCACCATGCCCAGCTAAGCTAAGGTCATTTCTTAAGAATGTTTCTGGAATACATATATGTCTAGCTGCCATACAATCCCAAAACATCCACTTGAGACCAGACCCAACGAGGCATATATTTTCTCTTTGCTAGGTGAGTCTGGAACTTTCTAGATGGTTCCGTCCATGGGCTGGCCACATGGCAGGTAATTGAGCACCACCAGGTATGCCCCATGTCCCTGGGGACCAGTTTCTTTTCTTTCATTCCCTGCCATTAGAAAATGTTTTTAGCAAAGCATGTGTGCGACACTTAGGTGGAGCACCCAGTTACCTAGGAAACTGTCCGCTCTATACACGCTCCACTGCCTGGTACCATTTGGATTCAGCTGCCTCGATTGGCCTTTTTCCTTGGCCCTCCTTTAACAACCCCCACCCCATTGTTATGCCAGCTAGGTAGCTGTTAACCAGGACCAGTTCTGTAATTTGTGGGGTCCAGTACAGAGTGAAAATGCCAGGCCCCCTAGTTCAAATATCATCAAGAATTTCAAGATGGTGACAGACCATTAAACCAAGCGCTGGCCCTTCTAAGGGTGGGGGCCCTGTGCAGTTGCATGAGTTGCACACCCACCAAGCCTACTCTGATTCTAGCATCAATCTAAACAGCCCTGCACACACTTCCCATGGCTCTGTAGGCCTGCTGGGATCCTGGCCTGGTGACAGAGGCATGCTCCTTCCATTTCATCACAACAGCTTTCCAAGTCTCCACTCACTTGACCCTCAGGATTTTTAAGGCTCTCCCTGATAATATGGAAAGGCGTGGCTCCTGTATTTGTAGGGTCCAGGAACAACTACTTCCTTTCTCCTCCTCCTCCTCCTTTGTGTGTGTGGTACTGGGGATTGAACCTAGGGGCATTTTACCTCTGTGCTACCACACCCCCAGTCCTATTTTATTTTGTATTTTGAAACAGGGTCTCACTAAGTTGCTGAGGGCCTCACTAAGTTGCTGAGGCTGGCTTCAAACCTGCGATCTTCCTGTCTCAGCCTCCCAAGTGCTGAAATTACAAGCATGCACCACCATGCCCAGCTCCACAGTCCCTCTACTCAGAATACATGTGTAGTATTTCCCACCCCCTTCAACCTGACAAGAGCGTCTGAGTTGGCATCCTGGGTGCAAGCAAACCTTGGACTGTCCAGCTGTGAATGCTGACTCTGGCCACCCCATCCAGAGACTCTGTGTATGTGTGTGTGTGTGTGTGTGTGTGTGTGTGTGTGTGTGTGTGTGTAGTACTGGGGATTGAACCCAGTACCACTGAGCTGCATCCCCAGCCCTTTTCATTTTGTATTTTGAAACAGGGTCTCGCTAAGTTACTGTGTGCGGCCTTGAACCTGCGCTCCTTCTGTCTCAGCCTTCCCCATATTGGGATTACAGGTGTGCACCACCGTGCCCAGCTCCCACCCAGAGACTTTCAGTGACCAGACTTTCCACTCTGCTCTTTAGACCTCAGGGATCTCCTTCTTTTTTTTTTTTTTTTTTTTTTGCGGTACCGGGGATTGAACGCAGGGGCGTTCTACCTCCGCGCTACACCCCCGGCCCTATTTTTTTATGCTTTATTTTTGAAACCGGGTCTCACGAAGTTGCGGAGGGCCTCACTAGGTAGAGAGAGAGAGAGAGAGAGAGAGAGAGAGAGATTGCGCTGAGGTTGGCCGCAAACCCGGATCCTCCGGTCTCCGCCTCCCAAAGTACTGGGATTACAAGCGTGCGCCACCACGCCCGGCAGGGATCTCCTTCTAAAAGTCACCATCTACCCAAGAATCCATTGCGAGTTGATCACCCACAGGCTTCTCCAAACCTTTTAAAGAGCAATTTGTATTTCCAGCCTGTCTCACCTCTAGGGATAATGAACGAGACGAATTTACTATCCACTGTGTGAGTTCACAGTCCCTTTTATCTGCTCTGCTTCCTTTTCAAACGTCAGAGTTCCGGGATTTGATGGCCACGACTGGGTCTGAACCGTTCTGCTCTTGGTAAGGAGAGATGTTTCCACCGCGCCGTCTTCTGCGGTCCTCACAAGGCCTCCCTCCCCCTCCTGTCGCTCCTTACATTTGACCGTTTGGTGGCGCCTCTCTGCAGCGCTGCATGCTGAGCCCAGCGCCTGCAGGCAGTCCTGCGTTAGCTCTGGGCAAAGGCAACGCACTTATTTAAGTGTGGTTCCTTTCCATGTAAGGCCAACCTTGTGTTGTCCCTCTGGGTTGCAGAGACCTGTGGGATGTCGTCCTTAGGGAACCATCTGTAGTCACTCGTGCTCTGGCCTCCCCAGCCTCTGCGCTCTCCCACGGCCCTGGGGTCAGCCTGGGCTTAGGCTCACGCGGTGACATTTCCACAGGCAGAGGACTCCCTGATCTTCACATTCCCTGGGAGTGCCATCACGCACTTCCTCTTCCACACCATTCATAGAAAGGCATAGAATAAAAGGCCCAGAATTGAACCCAAAAGAATGCGATCCAGAAATGAATGGAGAAAGAGATTCAGTTGTTACCCTCTCTAAGCTGCTCCCTGTCAATGACAAAGTGTTTGGCACTGCAGGTTCTTAATTCTGAAAGCTACCTCGTCAAAAGCTTTGAAAAAAAGACTAACCACAGTCTCCCTTCCCGCAAAGTCATTTACCCCTGAGGAACCCCAGCAGGTAAAGGAGGCAAGGGCGCCTGGCACAGAAATCCTCCTTCCTACCATCAAGAGCAGCAGCAGGAGACCCTGAGCCTCTTCTGCAGACAGGCGGAACAGGATTGATTTGGGCCTTACTCACTAATGATGTGCTTTTGGGCAAGTTACTCTATCTCCTTGAGCCACGCTTTTCTCATCTTTAAAATGGGAATGGTGAGCAAGGCATGGTGGTGCACATCTGTAATCCCAGTACTTGGGAGGCTGAGACAGGAGGATTACAGATTTGAGGCCAGCCTCAGCAATTTAGCAAGACTCTCAGCAACCTAGTGAGACCCTGTCTCAAAACAAAAAAATAAAAAGGGCTGGAGGTATAGCTCAGAGGTAGGATGTTCCTGGGTTCAATCCCCAATCCCCAAAATAAAATAAAATAAAATAAAATGGGAATGAGCTGGGCATGGTGGTGCACACCTGTAATTCCAGTACTTGGGATGCTGAGACAGGAGGATTGCAGGTTTGAGGACAGCCTCAGCAACATAGCAAGACGCTGTTTCAAAATAAAAGGGGCTGGGGGCGTAGCTCTGAAGTAGAGTGCCTCTGAGTTCAGGCCTCAGTACCAAAAACAAAAACAAAACAAAACCACTGAAAAACAAACAAAATAGGAATGATAGTGCTAGGCTGGCCGTCGAACTGAGCAAGGCATAAGCCGGTTGCATTCACGGTAGCTATGATTTGTTTGATAATCTTCTATTACTGATTGCACCCATTTATGTCTCCAGGGTTAGCTTTCTATGGAAAACATTTCCTTGGTGGTGAACTTCTTGGCTGTGAGTACCACTCGTTACACGTTTCATGATTTCCCCCATGTGCTCAGCGGGCACACTTATTGTGCCTCTCATGTGTCTTGGGCACTGTGTGGAAATAGTCATGGGCTACTTAACGACAGGGACATGTTCTGAGAAATGCATCTTTAGGCGATTTTGTCGTCACTGTGTGAATACCATGGAACGTATGCACATGAATCCCTTCACATAGCCTCTTTTTCTTCCTCCTCCTCCTCCTCCTCCTCTTCTTCTTCTTCTTCTTCTTCTTCTTCTTCCTCTTCCTCTTCCTCTTCCTCTTCCTCCTCCTCCTCCTCCTCCTTCTTCTTCTTCTCATTGAACCTAGGGGCATTCTGCCTTTGAGTCACACCTCCAGCCCTATTTCATTTTTTATTTTTGAAACAGGGTCTCACTAAGTTGTGGAGGGCCTCGCTATGTGCTGAGGCTGGCCACCAACCTGTGATTCTCCTGTCTCAGCCTCCCAAGTACTGGGATTACTGGCATGTGCCACCACACCCAGCTTCATATAGCTTCTTGATGCAATTAAGAAACAGTAAATCCGGGCTGTAAGAGGCTGCTGTTGGGAACACAGCATTGTTTTATAGCCAAATATATATATATTACATACACATATGTAGAAGGAGTATACTCTAAAATAATGATAAGAAGTATATTCGAGTAAACACATGAGCCATAGTCATTTATTATCATTGTCAAGCATTAGGTGCCATACATAATTGTATGTGCTCTACTTGCATGTGACTGGCAGTGCAGTAGGTTTGTTTCCATCGGCGTGGTGACAAATATGTGAGCAATGCACTTACTGCCACTGTATGATGGCGACAACATCACCAGGTAACAGGAATTTTTCAGCGCCATTATAAGCTTGTGGGACCACCGTAGTATATGTGTCGTTTATGCATCAATATGTGGTGTGTGGCTGTCCTGAGTGGGGGACACTGAGAGCCAGCTGCTGGTCCCAGGAGGTACAGGTGGAAACAAACACAGAACAAGCCAATGCCATGTCACTAGTCTTTGACACAGACATCCCTCATGGGGTTGATTCTCATTCAGCCCAAGCAAGTCTTTGGAAGAAGGAGAGCAGGTGGATTTTCCCAAGATACTGTAACCTGAAGGTACATCAGTAGGCAGGAGTAGCTGGGCGTGGTGGTGCGCACCTGTAATCCCCGTGCTTGGGAGGCAGAAATAGGAGGATCACAGGTTCGAAGCCAGCCTCAGCAACTTAGTGAGACTTTTGTCAACTTAGTGAGACTGTTTCAAAATAACAAAAAATAAAATAGGACTGGGGATGTAGCTCGGAGGTAGAATGCCCCTGGGTTCAATCCCAGTACCATAAATAAATAAATAAATAAATAAATAAATAAATAAATGGCAGGGCACTCAAAGTCCTCCCCTCCCAATTCTATAAGAAAAGAACCATTTCTTTTGGGACTGCCAGCCAACAGGGCCACATTTTCACCCACCCCTCCCAAAAAGGCCCACCAGGCCCTGTGACTTGCTGGGCCCAGTTGTAAAGAAGACCTAGAACATTCTGGTCAGCTTAATGGGTAAAAGACAGAATCAACCCAATATCTAAACCATTTTGTACTGTGATCATCTCCAGATATGATCCCTCTGAATCTCCGAGCCTTTCTGGAGGTTTTTTGTTTTGTTTTGTTTGTTTTTATCTTTTAATGGTTTTGGAGAATAGTATAGTGTTTCATATACACAAAAATTTCCCCCCAACAAATGTCTTATTTACAGGCGGCCAGTCGTGTTCTGTGGGTTTCTTTGAAATGAAAACACTCACTTGGAACTTGAGGACTTAGAAAGCACGTGGTCGTGTCCCTTCCCTTCATTTGTCCCTTCCTTCATCCACAAGTATGCTCCTGAAGACCTGGGGGGGCACCTTTCTCCTCTGCCATCCCAGGGGGGTTTGGGGTGGGGGAAGAACTACCTTCAGCCTCATCAGAGGAGCTGTGACAGGACTGGGCCCCTCCCATGGACGAGCTGAGAGGGGGGAGAGAAGGTTCTGGAACAAGTCACCAAGGCCCCTCAGGGACTCACAGTCACACCTGATGTCACAACTCTTGGGAAGACAGTTCACAAAGCAAAGCGAGTCAGACCCTCTGGTATTTGCTTTGTGCTTTTAGTAGTTACTACATGTCACATGCCACATTAGCCGTCCTTTGTAGTTCTCCTAGCCCTCCCCCAGGAGAAGTCTGAGGAGTTTGTAGTGACCCATCCACCCTCCTAATAGTTCTTCAGGAAAGGGGGTCATTGAGATTGACCTTCCCCATTTCCAGTGTGGAACAATGGAGGCCCAGACAGACCAGCTGCGTAGCTTAGAGCCTTCGCCTGCCCCAGCCCTTCCTGATTCCCTGGCATTTCCTCCTGGCCTGGACACCTCCAGCTCCCTGAGCACGACTCTGCCTGGCATCTAGATGCCCCGCCTTCCTCGGATCCTCCCGTTGGGCGGCCACCATGGTCCCTCAGTGGCCTGACCCTCAGGCGACCTGCACCACCTCCAAAAGGCTGAGCCGCCAGCCCAGCCCATCTAGCCAGGCTTGGTCACCCTGAGCGAGTGTGAAAAACGCCACCTTTGCAGGCCGGAATCCGCAAGAAATTGGAAGCCTGCTGCTAGCTCCATCCCCGCTCTCTCCTCGTGTTTGCTGTTATTTTTTAACACTTTTTTTCCCCCTCATAAAAGCACTATCCTCTTCCCCAGAGCTTGCCTGTAGCGAAGGCATGGTCTGTACAACTGCAATTATTTCAGCGAACAGATGGAGCGAAGAGCAGAAAGTCTGTTAATAGTAATAGAAATGCTACATGTTAACCTGGACAGCACATGATGACAGTCCCATGACTACCCGTTCTGTTCCCACCAGCTGGGCAACCAAAGTAGGAATGAGATATTCACAAACACAGCCATCAGCCACGTAGCCACCTAAAGTTAGAACTCAAATTCCTTCACACTGGGGGCCCTGGCGACTGCAGCGGACGAGCCACAACTCAGCCAGGCCTCGCGGGATCGGCCCAGCTCTAACTTGGCCGCCAGGGCTTCCTGGGCCAACTGAGGCCCCGGCCTGGCTTTGAGGCAAAAAGCAAACTTGCTGGTCCTAGCCGGGAGCCAACCCCACCAGAGCTGTCCATGGATGCTCTTGGGAGGAGGCGCTGGACTCCTAGCAGGTGGCGTCAGCTCTCCCAGGCTGAGGCCAAGGCTGTCAGTACCAGCAGCACAATGGGCTGGCCCAGCTCTGGGTGGGAACATATCTTCCCCCTTCTAGAACATGAAAAAAAAATGTCTTAGCCCAACAGAGGAAATGGGCAGATTCATTTCAACAAATATTTCTTAAGCATCTGCTACATGCCAGAAAATAGGCTAGGTCCTTCAGGAGTAAAAAGAAACGATAGCCCCTGCTTTTCAAGAAAACTGTATTCTAACGAGAGGGACCAATAGAAGCCCACGTATGACCAAATACCTAACAGAATGTGGAACGTAACCGCAGCAAAGGCGCCAGCAAAAGGAGGCTGGGAATCCAAGAAAGAGGACGCCTCCTCTGTAGCTGAGGAGGCTCAGCATCAGCGTGCAGGGGTGAGACGAGTCTTGGAGAATGAGAAGGGTTTTCTGATGGGCAGACACACAAGAACAAATAAAGGTATAGAGGTGGGGGAGCAAGAATCCCGGTGGGGGCCAGAAACCTCCCCCGTCTGTGTGGACGCACGTTGGGGCCTGGGGTGGGGGGCTGAGGTCAACTGGGCAAGCTATTCGAGGCCTCAAATGGCAGATTATGACGTTGAGACTTACATGCTAAGTCCGCGGCGAGCTGTTCTTTAGGAAGGTCACTGGGCAGTAGCTGCAGGAGCCGATTCTGCACATCTTTCCAACCCTGTTTCCACTGACCACTAGGGTAGGGTGGATAATCACGGTGTAAATACTTACCCTGCGTAAGTGCTACTGTCAGGGCTGCTTATTTAATTTATTTTTAATTAAAATTTATTTAATTAAATACACATTAAATATTATTTAATTAAATACACATGCGGCTTTGGAGCTAGAGATGGCCATGTGATTACCACGTCGATTAAAGAAGTAACCCACCCTCTCCATTCCATAGGGACTCTTCTTTTCCTTTCCCTTCCTGTTTCCTCTGTCGTCTCCCTCACACGCAGCATGGATAATGTCTTAATTCATCACTCGACAGGTAGTGATTTCTGCTTCCTGCTTGGCTGCGGATGAAGCTTTGAAATTTACATAAGTCCCTCATTTTATTAAGACAGAAAAGTTAGCTGGGCACAGTGGCATGTATGCCTGTAATCCCAGTACTTGGGAGGCTGAGACAGGAGGATCACAGGTTCGAGGCCAGCCTCAGCAACTTGGTAAGACCCTGTTTCCAAATAAAAAATAAAATAGGACTGGGGGTGTAGCTCAGAGATAGAATGCCCCTGGGTTCAATCCCCAGTAACTAATACACACACACACACACACACACACACACACACACACACATACACACACACACAAAGTTGCAGCACCCAGAGGGGCACAGAACACACGGTCTCTGAGGAAGAGATGGGACAGTGAGCTCGCCAGGATTTGAACTCGCCACTTGGCACGCCAGCAGCCTCTTGGCACGCAGCCGTGGGAGCCGGGTGAGAACATTCCTCCCCCCAGACATCTTGAGCGGGCAGATGCCATAGAGGGATCGTTGTCCCCAGAGGACTGGGCAGCACAGTGGCAGAAGGCACTGGATTTGGGGACTCGGGAACATGTTGGCAACAAGTACATCTTGATACTGTGTATGTTTTAAATTACAGAAGCGTCCAGAGACCAAGGTGTGTAGGAATTTGCAACACACAAACAAATACCATATTGTTGTGATAAAAGTCAACCCCAAATCCGTCCCTCTGCTCCTGATTCCACTCTGCAAGATGAAGACGGTGAAATCTGGAGACACGGGGCGCAGTTTTAAACCCTGTAGAAACCATATCATTTGTTCACAGTGACTAGAACTTATAGATCACTTTGCATGTGCCCGGTACTATTCTGAGCCATTTATTAATTTATTTAATATGCATAAAAATTTAGGAGAAAAGCACTATGATTATTATTATTCCCATCTTATACATAATGAACTTGATATACAGTGAGTTTAGGCAACTTGCCCAAAGCCACACAGCAACTGAGTAGGATTCAATCACTAAAGTATATTGCTGCCGGGCATGGTGGCACACACCTGTAATCCCAGTCCTTGGGAGGCTGAGACAGAAGAGTCTCAGGTTCAAGGCCAGCCTTGGTAACTTAGTGAGGCCTTCTGCAACTTAGTGAGACACTGTTTCAAAGTTAAAAAAAATAAAATAAAATAGGGCTGGGGTTGTAGCTCGGAGGTAGAATGCCCCTGGGTTCAATCCTCAGTAACGTGCACACACACACACACACACACACACACACACACACACACAGAGTATATTGCTTCAGGTAGATCCCCTCCTTCCTTTGAGCCTCAGTTTCCCACCTGTAGACTCACAATAATAATTTCTGTTTAGAGGTTTTTCCCTGCAGTTGCCCCTTGTTTTCAGTAAAATGACTGGCCACACCAAATTATGGCCTTCACTGACCCGAACCTGTGCCACCTGCCGCACCACTGACCCAACATTCAACCCTGGCAAAATGATCCCTCTTCTTCCTCATCGAATACCACCTTCTCAGGCTGGGGATGCAGCTCAGTGATAGAGCACTAGCTTAGCATGCACAAGGCCCTGAGTTCCATCCCAGCAACACAAAACAAAACAAAACAAAACAAAAAAACACCTTTCTGAAGACTCCTGCCCATCCCCACCCTCACCCAGGTCCCCACGCCCTTTGTGTGAGACTCTACCCCAGATCCGGTTGCAGCACATGGTACTGTAGCTGTTTGCACATCTGCCTCCTTAGGAACCACTCGGGCAGGGTACTGGATGTGGCCCCAGGTAGCTGAACTAGTTGAAGAAACTGGGACCTTTAGCTTGAATGAAGGGTAACTGGAGGTCATGAGAACTGCCTTGGAGTAGCTCAGGGTCTGCCTGTGCAAGAAGGACAGGACTTGTCCCAATGTCCTTCCTGAAGACAGTGAGTTTTCAGGAGGCATTTTTTGGTTCTGTGAGACATAGCCCTTTCTAAGGATCCAGGCTGGACCTGTATTCCCAGGACGGCGAGGGGCAACCATGGCTGGGTGACCATGGAAGATGCTAGATGGTTCTCGCTAAATTTCCCATAAAGGAAACACGGCCTCTGTTCCTTTCAGCATTCGGTGGTCAGTCCCGTTCCGGGTAAGCCTAGCCCCTGGGGACAGAGAGAGAGAGAAGCAAGGGCTGCGTGCGGGCAGCAATATCCCATGCGCACCAGCGTCCCCAGGCCACCTCTGTCCAGACCCGCTGGAGATGCCGAGGAGCCCAGGCTCTGGCTCTAGGCTGCTAGAGGAAGTCTTCCGGCTGTCACACATGCCTTCAACTACACACTTGTCCCCTCTTGGGCCCAGGATGGCTGCTACACACTCTATAGTGTATCTACTTTCCAGACAAAAAGAAGGGGGAATGGGTGGAGGAACAAGACACCAAGGATTTTCTCCTCATGGAACTTTGCCTTTCTTAGGAAGAGATCCCTTACCAGAGACTTTCCCTGGCATCTTGGCCGGAGTGAAGTCTCCCTTCAGTGTGGTAGAGGCTGGGAAATTCAATATGTTAGCTTCTCAGCCTCTAGAGTAGAGGCAGGAAGGGAGAAGGGTAGCTGATCCACAGTGACTGTACGACTCCTCTTTCCAAGCACGTCGAAGTGTGATGGTTGCCCCAGCTCCTGGGTGGAGGCGCCTCTGTCCACAGGGCCCAGGAAGCGCCTTGCTCAGCAGCTGTGGATGGAGAGGCCGGGTTGCTGGACAGATACCAGCCTGCGACAGAGCCGGTCCTTGGGGATGAAAGGCTTCAGGCTCAGGGGCAGCTGTTCCATGCAGCCTCCCCAGGAAGGAGGCTCTTAACTAGATTTCCCATGCAGCATTCTGTGGGGGAGGCTCAAACCTCCACCCACTGTGGGCTAAATCTGTGTTCCAACCAACATCATCAGGAATAGTGGGAGCGCGGGCAACTGTGCCGGTGCCTTCAGCTTCTCGGTGGGGGCTCGAGCCCTGTGTCTTCAGGGCCAGGCACAGGAGACCCCAGCTGAGGTCAGAGGCAGCCGGTCCTCTTTATGTAGAAGACATGGTCTCCCCTGAAGCCAGGGCACTAAGCAGGAGGGAAGAAGCCTGCGTGTTGTCGGTGGCGGATTTGGCCAGGAACTTTAGGAAAACAGATTTTCAGATGGTAGCACTTTTTTTTTCTTCCTTTCTTTTTATTGCAGTACGGGGGATTGAACCCAGGGATGTGCTACTGCTGAGCCACATCCCCAGCCCCTTTTCTTTTTTTTATTTTGAGACAAGGTCTCACTAAGTCGAGGAGGTTGATCTTCAACTTGCAGTCCTCCTGCGGCAGCCTCTCTTGTGGCCGGGATGACAGGCATGTGCCATGGCACCTGACTGGATTGTAGTTCTTGTCCTGAACTCTGCCTCAGGGTCACCTGGGCAGCTTCCAAACCAGCAGCCCTCCTGGGATCCTTTAGCCACAATCTCTGCCTGGTGCGGCCCAGCCCTGGTAGCTCTGAGAAGCAGGTCTAGCAATTCTCATAGTCAGGCAGGGGTGGGCACTGCCTTAGAGAAAGTGGCTCTCCACTCGACCATGAACCTCGACCTGGTGGGGTCATCACAGTCTCCATTCAAGGACAAGTGAGTGCTATATTCATCAGCTTATCAGACAATAAGAGTGTGCAAGGCTAGACCCTCCCCAGTTCCCAGATGGGCTTGCTGGACATCTGCACAGTCTAGAGTCAAAGGCCCCACTTTAAAACATCCCAGAGTATTGCTTTTGTTGAACAAGGCGCGAGAAACAGAAATTCCAAGACCACCAACTCAGTTAAGGCGAGACTTTTAATACCGCAGGGCTACCGTCCAACAGCACAGGCTAGGACGGCAGCCCCTTGGGTAGCTTACAGCCCTCTTTTTATAGAACAAGCTGGGGTTACAGACACAGATTTTTCCAGTTTGGGTTCGAATTAGCCAACCGGAGAAAGTTTTCCCTTATTTAGAAGTGAAATGATTAGTTTAGGGTAGGGGGTTAGACACAGAGGTGGGGGTCGGTTTTTAGGGCTCTGTCCGGAGCGGAGGTCAGGGCAGGAACTGATTTACTGTCCTTAGAGGGCAATAAAGGCAGGACTGGTCTATCAATAAAGGCAGGAACTGGTTTTTCCGTCCTTGGGGAACTGGTCTTGTCCTTGGGGCAGTAAAGACAGGGAATTTAATTTCTAGGGTAGAAAACGAGGCTAAAAAAATTACTTTTCGGGTACATTATTACAGCTTTAAGTGAATATGATAAGACAGGCAGACAGAAACGATAGTGACAGAGGAAGATGTTTATATTCCTAGATACGAGAGGCCCCGCACACCATTCAGGGCCATCTGGGGAAGCGCCAGGCTAGGTCAGGAGGCAGAGGGAGCGAGGGGAAAACGTGGGTGATGTCTTCGTCCGCTTTCTGTTGCTATAACTGAATGCCCCAGACTGGAAAGTTTATAAAGAACAGAGGTTTATTTGGCTCATGGTTCTGGAGGCTGGGAAGTGCAAGAACATGATACTGGCTCCTAGTGAGGGCCTTCTGGCTGCATCATAACCTGACAAGAGTGTCAGCTCGGGTCTCTTCCTCTCCTTATAAATCCACTAATGCCATCATAGGGGCCCACACTCATGACCGCATCTGATGTTAATTCTTCCCAAAGACCCCCTTCCTCCAAACACCACTAACAGAAATTTGGGGATTAAGTTTCTAATGCATGAACTTTGGGAGGACACAGTCAAACCACAGCAATGAGAACCTTTATTTTTATTTATTTATTTATTTATTTATTTATTTATTTATTTATTTTTTGCAGAAAGGAATGGGTGAGGCAGGGTAAGTAGGATGTGCAGGTTTAAGATTGGCCAGTTTGAATAATTCTGGTAGGTACTGGTGCGCGGGGCTGACCTTAGTTATCTGGTACAGGGCCCTAGATGTCCAGCAGGGGGACAGAGGCTGGGCCTGACAAAGGAGTTGGTGGAGGTTGGGAGCTCTAGACAGGTTAGTTTGCATTTGAAGAATGCGCTCTGGGGAGTGTTTGTTCTCTTGATGAATTGGCTAGCTCTGGAGGGGCCATCTCCCCAGGTCAGAAACACTCCCCTCCCCCATGAAAGCATCAGAAAATAAAAGATGTGGTTAATCTGGACCTCACCTTCTCAGTGCTTCTAGGACTCATGACCCTCTCAATGTCGCAGATATCTGGTCGCATTCAATTCTAAGATTACTTTTCCTTCCTTTTGCCTGGGAAAGGCAGGTGCACGCAGACCCCGCAAGTGGCCAGGGGGAATGAGGGGACCTGGGAGACGCTCACATTCCTCTCGGAGTCAGGAAAGCCCCCCAGCCTGTGCATAGGCTGAAACAGAACTACCTTCGGTGGGCTGGGGAGGCAGCTCAGCGACACAGCACTTGCCTGGCACGCGCAAGGCCCTGGGTTCAAACCCCAGCACCGCAAAAACAAAACCAACAAACCAAACACTGTTGACTGGGTGGCACGGCACCTCAGATTCAGGTCTGGGGAGGGCCTGCTTCCTGGTTGTACAGCCTTCTATCTACCCCGCAGAGGGAGGCAGCAAGCTTTCCCTTATCTCATATATATGTATATATTTTAGTTAGTTAGTTAGTTAGTTAGTTAGTTAGTTCATTTTAAAGTACTGGGGATTGAACCCAGTGGTATTCTACTTCTCAGCTAGACCCCCAGCACCTTTTAAATTTTTGAAACAGGGTCTTGCTAAATTACCATGTGCTGTCCTTGAACTTGCCATCCTCCTGACTCAGCCTCCCAAGTCCTGGGATTGCAGGCCTGCACCACTACTCCAGCTCCCTGCCTCTTTTCA
Source organism: Glis glis (assembly GCA_004027185.1). Classification (NCBI taxonomy): domain Eukaryota; kingdom Metazoa; phylum Chordata; class Mammalia; order Rodentia; family Gliridae; genus Glis; species Glis glis. The sequence goes on from PVJS01002640.1 coordinate 61,307, forward strand.
TAAGGGCACTAACCCCATCACAAGGGCTCCACCCTCAGGGCCTAATCACCTCAAGTCATTCCCTGGGGGTTGGAATGTCCACATAACAACGCGGGAGGGTCACATCACATACAGGCGGGCAGCTGCAGCGCTGCAGCGTCTCTGCATTTTGGAGGATGTGGCCCGGGGGTCTGCCTCCAGGGGCGACCACTCCCATACTGCGCTGACCCACTCCTTGCACTAAGCGGCCTACAGAGGCCACCACTGAGCCCATTTCCATCTACCCACTCCCCCACATCACCTGCACATCACTCTCTCTAGGACTCAACTCTGGTCATGTGACCATGTCATGCCTCCTTGCCCCCCCTACCCCACACTTGCAAACCCGACACATGCCACCTGCCCCACCCACCCTGCTGGCCTCTCCGCTGACGCACCACGTCTCCCCACTCGGCCTCGTGAAGTCTGCCCTGCAGACACAGAGCGACCTCTGCTCCCTGCCTCTGGATGCACTGCTGCCTCTGCCTGGCGTGGCCTTCCCTCCTGGTGCCGGGCCAACTTCCACTCACCAGGACCGAGCTCAGAGGGAACATCCCCGGTAGCGCTCCATTTGGTCACCCAGGCAAAGTCCATCACCTCCTGGGGCTGGCTTCCACGGAGCCAGGTGTTCGCCCAGCGCGAGCATGAAGGGTGCCTGGACTTTCTGCACGTACATCCAGCTCCTCTGCATTACTGTGTCCTCCGGGGCAGAGCCTGCGCCTCTCCCATCTCTCATCCCCAGCCCCTCCCGAGGTGCTCCGTGTGTGATAAGTGACTAATTGATGCTTGTCGAATGAATGAATGAACAAACAGATGGACAAACAAATGAACAGTTGAACCACCTGGGGCAAGTGTGATTTGTACTTCATGGATCTGTTCAGAAGCCCGTACTGAGCGTCCACTGTGTGCAGACCCTGTGCTCTGCTGGGGATACAGTGGAGAGCTGAAGTCCTCAGCGTCCCTGTTCTCAGGGAGGTGGTGGCCTTGAGGCAGACATAGACATTAGTCCAAATCGGGGCCCATGCATGTATTATTGATTATAAACTGAGATGAGTGACATAGGAATGTACCGGGGATGGAGGGTGGGGACAGTTCTAAAGAGAAGTGGCAAGCCGGGCATGGTGGAGCACGCTTGTAATCCCAGTACTTGGGAGGCTGAGACAGGAGGACCCAGGTTCACGGCCAGCCTCAGCTACTTAGTGAGGCCCTCCGCAACTTAGTGAGACCCTGTTTCAAAATAAAGAATACAAAATAGGGCTCGGGGTGTAGCCTGGAGGTAGAATGCCCCTGGGTTCAATCCCTGGTACTGCCAAAAAAATAAAATAAAAAAATAAAGAGAAGTGGCCCTGAACTGAGTGCTGAAGTCTGAAGAGAAGTTCACTGGATTCAAGGGTGGGGTGGGGGTGGGAGTGGGGTACGGAAGTAGAGAAACATATGCAGAGGCCACAGATGGGAGGGAGCAGGGCGACCCTAGAGACAGGAAGACCCGCGAGGGTAGAATGCAGAGCGTAAGGGAAGGTGTGCAAGGTGTGTGGAGAGGTGGGCAGATTTGGGGGTCAGGTTGGGCAAGGCCTTGGAGAACATGGAGGACCCATGGCGAGCCCGAGAGGATAACAAGATCTTATTCATGTTTTGAAAAAATAGATCAAGATAGAAAACTGAGTTGAGTGTGGTGGCGCACACCTATAATCCCAGTACTTCGGAGGCTGAGACAGGAGGATCGCAGGTTCGCGGCCAGCCTCAGCAACTTAGGCCCTCAGGAACTTAGTGAGACCCTGTTTCAAAATAAAAAATAAAATGGGGATCGGGGAGCAGCTTAGAGGTAGAATGCCCCTGATTTCAATCTCCACTAACACACACACACACACACACACACACACACACACACACACAGATAGAAAATTGATTCGAAGGTCAAAGTGACTATAAAGAGACCAGTTAGGAGGCTATTCCAGCGGACATGACAAACGATGGCGGCCACTCAGGCCGACATGGGGGCAGTGGAGAGGAAGGGACATGGGTGGACATGAGGGCTGTTTGGGAAGTGACACTGTCGAGACTTGATGGTACATTGGAAGAGGAGGGCAAGATGGTATCCTGACTTTCATAACCACATGGAAGGTGCCTTCAATTCACAGGGACCGGAAACCCTGGAAGGGCAGGCGACGTTGGCAGACAGGGTGAGTTGAGGGGCTTTGAGACAGCCAAGGGGAGATGTGACATGGGTCACTGAACGGAAGGTCCAGAGCTCCGAGGACAGCTCTGGGTTAGAGAAAAGGCTGCAGCTGTGGGCTGATACTGCAGAGATGGAGCTTAGAGATGTAAGAGGGTCCAGGCCCAATGGAGGCCAGGCTCGCGGAGGAATAATGCCATGGTGTCACAAAGTCAAGGGAAGAAGATGTTTTTTTTGCTTTTTTTTTTTTTGCGGTACCGGGGATTGAACGCAGGGGCGTTCTACCTCTGCGCTACACCCCCGGCCCTATTTTTTATACTTTATTTTGAGACCGGGTCTCACGAAGTTGCGGAGGGCCTCACTAAGTAGAGAGAGAGAGAGAGAGAGAGAGAGAGAGTGAGAGAGAGAGAGAGCGTGCGCAAGCTGAGGCTGGCCGCGAACCCTGATCCTCAGGTCTCTGCCTCCCAAAGTACTGGGATTACAAGCATGCGCCACCACACCTGGCAAAGAAGAAAACGTTTAGATAAAGGAGGTGCGGCTGCCATCTCAAGTGCAGCTGTACTTGTACTTCGGCAAGTACAGTGAAGATTGGAAAATACAGCCAGATGTGGTGGCTCATACCTATAATCCCAGTACTTGGGAGGCTGAGACAGGAAGATTGCAGTTTTGAGGCCAGCCTCAGTAACTTAGTAAGGCCCTTAGAGAGACACTGTTTCAAAATAAAAAATAAAAAAGGGATGGAGGTGTAGCTCAGAAGAATACCCCTGGGTTCAATCCCCAGTACAAAAAAAAAAAAAAAGTTAAACATCTGACCCAGCAATTCCATTCTAGTTATCTACCCAAGATAACAAATATCAACACAAAGACTTGTAGCAAATGGTTACATTAGCATTACTCATAATAGCCAGAAAGAAGAATGACCCACATACTCATCAACTAGGTAAACAAAATGTTGTCTCTACACCTGATGGAATATTATTCAGCAATAAAAAGGAAATGAAGGACTGATACATTCTCCAACATGGATGGACTTCAAAAACATGCAGAGCGAAAGAAGCCAGGCACAAAAGACCACGTTAGATGATTCCATGTATACTAAATATCCAAAAGGCAAAAAGGAGCTTATGGAGACAGAAAGTAAATTAGTAGAGAAGGGGGCAGGGAATGACTGCAGATGCGCATGGAGTTCTTTGGGGGGGGTCATGGAAATGTTCTAAATGTAGATTATAGCGATGGTTGTACAATTCTGTTCAACTACAAAAAAAATCATTTTAAGGCCAGGCATGGTGGCGCACGCTTGTAATCCCAGTACTTGGGAGGCTGAGACTGGAGGATCACAGGTTTGCAGCCAGCCTCAGCTACTCAGTGAGGCCCTCCGCAACTTAGTGAGACCCTGTTTCAAAATAAAGAATAAAAAATTGGGCTGGGGGTGTAGCTCAGAGGTAGAATGCCCCTGGGGTTCAATCCCCAGTACCAAAAAAAAAAAAAAACATTTTAAATTCACACTTAAAAGGGGTGAAGTTTGTGGTATGTAAACTAGACCTTGGTAGAGCTGTTTAAAAAAAATGATTTGGGTAAGTTTGGGTCTAATTCTGCTTCTATGTCATCCCACAATCCCAGAGCACAGAGATTTGTCAACCAGGCCCCCTGCCTTGCTCACGTCCTGCTCAGTGGGGTCAGGGCTCCAGTCCAGCAGTCGCCCTTCCCCCCAAGTGCCCTTCAAAACTAGAATGAGGATTCCCTGAGCTCTCTTCTACAAAGCCACCCCTCTTTACCTCTCAGCTTCCGTGAGAAACAGACTGACAGTGCCAAGATACTTCTATGTGATTACTATACATTCCGCTTTGTTATAATTTCAGTTTATTTTTAGCAGGTAATATGCTCACATGGCTCAAAAATCGAAACGATAGAACTAGCATATAGAAGCCTCTTTTCCCACCTCTATCCCATCTACCGATCGTCCTACCACCACCCACAGCCTCTATTATTTTTTAAATAGCCTTCCATAGTTTGTTTATGCAAATACAAGCAAATGTGAAAGATATCTTTTCTCCTTCTTATGTAAAAGCAAGGTACTAGACACATTGTTTTGCACTCTGCTTTTTGCACTTAATTTATCCTGGAGAGCTTTTCATATCAAGTCTGAGGGATCTTCATTTTTTTTTTAACAGCCATGAAGTTTTCCATTGTGAGCACGTAACATTGTTTATTAACCGATCCCCAGTTGGTGGACACTTGAGTTATTTTCAACTTTTGCTTTTACAGACAAGGCTGAATGAATAGCCTCATATACAAGTCATTTCATAAGTGTGCAGCTATCTTGGGGGAGGGGAAGATCACAGAAATAGTTTGCTGGGTGGAAAGATCAATCGCCCCACTCTGCATTCCCAGAGCAATGAAGCCTGTCCCCCACGGCCGCACCAACAGAGCAGGCTGCCAGGCTCCAGATTTGCAACCCGCTTGCAAAGGACTGTGGTTCCATCCAGCTCCCTTCAAGCAGGATTGCTTTCTTTTTTATTTTATTTTATTGTGATGAGAACACTTAACCACTTAACAATGAGATCTGCCCTCAACAGATGTTTAAGTTACAACATAATAGTGTTAACTATGGACACAGTGTTACGCAGTCAATCTCTAGAGCTTATTCATCCTACTCACCTTGCTTTACTAAAAGTTTATAACCATTGATTAGCAACTCCCCATTCCCCTCCCCTTACCCCCAGCAACCACTGCTTCTGCAGGCTTGACCGTTTCCCAAACCACATATAAGTGGGACCATACGGTATTTGTCCTTCTGCGACTAGTTTTTTTCACTTACCATAATATCCTCAAAGTTCTCACCCGTGTTGCCTATTACGGCATTTCCTCCCCTTTTAAGGCTGGAAAGTCTATCATTGTATGTACAGACAGTCCTTGGCTTACAAAGGCTTGACTTGTGATTCTTCAACTTTACAATGGTATGAAAGTGATGTGCATTCAGTAGAAACCTTACTTTGAATTTCAAAATTTTGATCTTTTCCCAGGCTAGTGATAGTCAGTAGAATACATCTCGGTGATGTCCACCTACAGGCTCCTGTCAATGTTCTGAGCATGTTTAAGGTAGGCAAGGCTAAGCTATGATGATCAGTAGGCTAGGTGTAACAAATGCATTTTCAACTTACAGCATATTATTCAGCTTATCATGGGCCTATCATGATGAAATCTCACATAAGCCGAGGATCATGTGTAGACACCATTTTTTTCTTTATCCATCCATTGATGGACATTGAGACTGATTCCATATCTTGGCTAATGTGACCAGTGCTGCAGTCAACATACGGGTGCAGATATCTCTTCGAGACCCTGACTTCAATTATTTTGAATGGATCCCCACAAGTGGGATTGTCCACCTAATAGATGTTAGAACCTGCAGGAAAGCAGATCATGTAGCTCAGCCTCTATGTTTTTTCGGAACAAGCCAGAAAGGAGAAGGACTTGGCTAAGATCCACCAGGCAGTGCAATGGGTGTCCCTGGTTCCTACCACATGCCTGGTGTTTTACTAGGAGCAGTGACACCCCCTAAAGAAGTGTGAGACAGCCTCTGGCCCAGGCAAGAAGACATGTGGCAAGAATGAAACTCTCTGGAGGTAATTCCATTGGTTGTTGTTGTTTGGGGATGCTGGGGATCGAATCCAGGGCCTCGTGCAACCTAGGCCAGTGCCCAGCCTGATTCCATTGTTGAAGGAGTTGACCGTGTGTCCTTCTCTCTTGGCTGTGCTTAGGGATGGGATGCTATGGTTGGAAATGAATTTCACAATCTGGAAGACTCTCTGGGCTCCTCTTCCCTACATTACTCCAGCTGATCTGCTCCAGAGAATGGGTGGGGGCCTGAGTCAGCCAAGGGTCCAGCTCTCGAATGGTCTGTTTCCCAGTTTTGCTGGTGAACAACTCCTCCCCGCCTCTGCCCCCAGCTCTGCTCATTATTTGCTCAGGAGGTTCCGTTGTCAATCAGGGTCATGGAAATGGCTGGCCCCCAGCTTTCTGAGCCCATTAAGAGAGAAGATCACAAGGCCAACAGCACAGAAGCCCCTTCTTTCCTGTTGAGCCTTTGAAGAGGTCTATTCTGAGGTTGCTTAGTAGGGAGGTGATTATATTAGTCCATTTCCTGTCGCTATAACAAAATACCCAAGGCTAGGCAATGTTATAAAGAAAAGAGGTTTATTTAGCTCACAAAGGTTCAAGGGTATGGCACTGACTTATGCTTGGCTCTGGTGAGGGCCTCACAGTGGATGACATCACAATGGCAGGAACACATACCAGAGCAAGAGACCACATGGCGAGACAGGAAGCCAGAGCACAACTGGGGTCCCGTGATAACTATGAGAATGGCGTTAATCCTTCCAAGGGCATGCCCTCTAATGACCTCCCACTAGGCCCCACCTCTTAAAGGTGTCACCACACACTGAGGACCTCTAACACATGAAGCCTTGGGGGACAAATCACATCCAGACCACAGGAGGGACCTAGGGTAGACCTCAGGATACGACCCCCTTGGGGAGCGCCACGCTGCAGAGATGCACAGAGATGACTCTTTTAGTCCACTAAGTGGAGAATCAGACAGCAGTGCAGGACAGCTGCGGGTGGGGCTTGGCGAGGGGTAGTGATGAGAGGCAGGGATGAGGATCAGAGAGAAGCCTACTGTTGGGAAGAGTCCCCCGGCTACTGTTTGAACATGAGAATAATGTGAGTTCTGGGACTTCTTATGGTGGTTTTTATTTATTTGAGTACAAATCTTTTACTCTAAGCCTAAGAGCAATGCGTTTTAGTGCAGACACATTGGAAAATGCAGGAAAGCACAAAGAAGAAAATAAGGTTCCTAATTACCCTGTGACCGAGAGATCACCAGTCACATTTTAACTTCCTGTTTTCTTAATATTTGGGGGGATATGATGTTTTGAGACTTCTTCCCTTAGTTAGTTAGTTAGTTAGTTAGTACTAGGGATGGAACTCAGGGGCATTTGATCTCTGAGCTACACCCCCTGCACTTTTTATTTTTTATTTTGAAACAGGGTCTCACTAAGTAGTTAAGGCTGGCCTCGAACCTGTGATCCTTCTGTCTCAGCCTTCCAAGTACTGGGATTACAAGTATGTGCCACTACATCTGGATTTCCCTTCTTGAGAAAAGTGAGATCATAGGATGCATAGGATTTTGTAGCCTGTCTTTTGGTTCTACATTCCTTTAAAACTTTGGGGAGAAGCATTAAAAAGAGTATATGTCAAACCAGGCGTGGTGGCTCAGGCCTGTAATCCCAGTACTCAGGAGGCTGAGACAGGAGGATCACAGGTTTAAAAACCAGCCTCAGCAACTTAGTGAGGCTCTCAGCAACTTGGGGAGACCCTGTTTCCAAATAAAATGGGCTGGGGTGTAGCTCAGAGGTAGAATGCCCCTGGGTTCAATCCCCAGTACCACACACACACACACACACACAAAGTATATATCAATTTTTATAGGCAAAGATAGGATTTTATTTTATTTTTGCATGTCTTTCATTACTATTGAAATTAAACTTAGTTCATGTTTATCAATCATTTTTATTTATTTTATTAATTGTCTTTTTTTTTGCGGTACCGGGGATTGAACCCAGGGGCGTTCTACCTCCGAGCTATACCCCCGGCCCTATTTTTTATCTTTTATTTTGAAACCAGCTCTCACGAAGTTGCAGAGGGCCTCACTAAGTAGCTGAGGCTGGCTGCGAACCCAGATCCTCCGGTCTCTGCCTCCCAAGTACTGGGATTACAAGCGTGTGCCTCCACGCCCGGCCTATTAATTGTCTTTTGATGTTTTTGTCTATTCTTCAATTGGGTTCTTAGTCTATTTTGTGTGTGTGTGTGTGTGTGTGTGTGTTACTGGGGATTGAACCCAGGGGCATTCCACCTATGAGATACACCCCCATCCCTATTTTATTTATTTATTTGGAAACAGGGTCTTGCTAAGTTGCTGAGGCTGGCCTCGAACCTGTGATCCTCCTGTCTCAGCCTCCCAGGTACTAGGATTACAGGCATGCACCTAGTCTATTTCTTATTGATTTAAAAAGTACTTTATATATTAAGAATATTAACACTTGTTCATAGATCTTACATATATTTACCCTCAGTTTATTGTCTTTGAATTTTATTTTGCTTATTTTGTCATATAAAAGATTCAAATTATATCTAGTTAGATGATATCAATCTTTTCCTTCATGCCATTTACTGTTGACAGTTTGGTATGTATTTTCCCAGACATTTTCTATGCATATGCAAATATATCTATAAAAAGTTTCCTTCACATTTGAGATGTCATATATACTATTCTGTAACTTGCTTATTTCACACACTAGTATATTGTAGATATTTCCCATATTAGTATGTGAAGATCTAACTCAGAGGGTTTCATTGTATGAATTCAATATGATGTTATTAAATCAGTTGTTAAAGATTGTTTTTCATTTTTATATCTAATTTGGAAGTTTTCTGGTATCTGAAGGAAATAGACTTCTAAGTTTTATTTATTCCATATAGTGAGTCAATTATCTAAATAGCACTTATGAATAATCTCTCTTTCCCTCTGATTTGAAGTAACTTTGTCATATATTAAATATCATATATTAAATGATACCTATCATATACTAAATATACAATAAATAAATGTTAAAATTTTGAGTTTCTTTCTACATTTTCTATTTTGCCTCTTTTACTTATTTATTCCTTAATCAATGCCACATGGTTTTAATTATTGTAGCCTTAGAATATATTTGAATATCTACAAAATTAGTACTACCCCCTATTTCATCTTTTTCAACATTGCCTTGGCTAATTCTTTTTTTTTTTACTTATTTTTTGCATTTCATCATGAGCTTTAGAATCATTTGTGGAGTGCCCCAAACATCTAGTTAGGATGTTCATTGGACTTGTTTAATAAATGAAAGCTTTACTGATATTTTTGTAAAGCCGTCATTTTGGCTTAAAAGCAGAATATTTCTGTCTCTATCTTCTCACTTCTTCTCTTCGTGAACATCATCAGGAATGTTTTTGTTTTCTTTGTATAAGTCTTGCATCTTTCATCATATTTATTCTGAGCTGTTTTACATTTTTTGTTACAAATTTTTTGTAACAAAATGGTAAATGAGATTTATAGAATTGCATATGAGATTTAACATTTTTGGTTAAAAATTGTGAATGAGATTTTAAAAGTATATTTTATGACTATTATCGGGCTATTGGAAAGTACTGGTTTTGTGTATATTTGGTAACAGCTTACTTTACTATTAGTCTAGTTGTTTTCAGTTTTTCTTTTTTTACAGACTTCTCATGTAGACAATCATGTCATTTGCAAAAAAAAGAAAGAAATGGAAAAAAGGAAGGATAGTTGGTTTTCTTTCTTTTTTCTGTTTCTACACTTTGTTTCTTTTTGTAGCTTATTGCTGTAACTAGAACCAACTCTCAGGTGAATCAAATGTAGTTTTCTCCTTCTGGGATTCCACTGGGATCACACACACACAAATCCTAATATTTTTGTCTCTTATCTTTTTCTTCTAAGTCCTTGGAGATTTTCTTGGATTTATCTTCACATTCTCTGATTTAATTTCCTATAGCATCTAAACTGTGGTCCACTGCTCCTTTGGATTTTAACCTTCTTCTTGTGTTTGGGAAGTGGCTAGTGATCTCCAGTGGTTGCAACCCACATTCTCTTTGCTCTTCGTGCCTCCGATGGCTGCTGCATTGACACCATCTCCACCCTTCCCGTCCCTCCTTCTAACTCTTCCGCTCAATCCCTTCCTCTCCCCACCCCTTTGAGTTCCCAAGTTCCACCATCATCTTCCTTTGGTTCTCATTCCACAAGTTCTCCTCGAAGGATCCCACAACCTCCAGGTTCTCTACCCATTCGAGCGCCAGGTCTGGGGAGCACTGCAAGCTCATGGCTCTGTTGAAAGACATCCCTCCCTGTGCGTTTCAACACCATACTCACGGGCTCACTGTCTCCCGGCTTTGCTACCCCTGGTGTTCATGGGACCATCGTGCACTTGCTGCTCAAGATAGACATGAAGTCATCCTGGACACCTCCCTCTCCCCCATCTGCCCTATCCAATTACCTCAAGCTGTTGATTCTGCAGTGAAATGTCTCTTCGATCTCTTGATCTCTGCTGCTATTATTTTTGTTTGTTTTTTGTGATACTGGGGATTGAACCCAGGGGTATTCTACCTCTTAGCTATATGCCCAGCTCTATTTTTTATTCTTTATTTTGAAACAGGGTTTCGCTAAGTTGTAGAGGGTCTCACTAAATAGCTGAGGCTGTCCTTGAATCTGTGATCCTCCTGTCTCAGCCTCCCAAGTACTGGGATTACAAGCATGCACCACCATGCCCAGCTTTTATTTATTTTTTGAAACAGGTTCTCACTAAGTTGTGGAGGGCCTCTCTAAGTTGCTGAGGCTATCCTCGAACCTGCAATCCTCCTGTCTTAGCCTCCTGAGTACTGGGGTTACAGGCCTGCACCACCATACCGGCTTATGCTGCTATTATTTGAATGAAAGTCCTTCTGATCTTTTTCAGAGTATTGCCTTTTTTTTAAAAAAAAATCTGCTTTTAGCTTTTACTCTGCCCTCTGCTTGCCTCTCCCAAGCACACATTTAATCATGTCAGTTGTCTATTCAAACCATTTCAGCGGGCCCTGCTGCATAATAAGTTCTAACTGGGGTATGGCATGTCAAGCTTTCTATCTGGTGGTCCCAGCACCCTCTTCAGCTTGTCACCTACCATTCCTTCCCAGACACCCAGCCATTCCCCCAAACACCCCCATGTCCTTTGCCCATGCCCTTCCCTCTGCCTACTGAGAGCTCTTCCTGATCCTTGACCCTCTCGTCCTTCAAGATCAAGCCTTCTGGATTCCTGGAGGAGAGAGAGAGTCGTAGGCTCCCTCCTCCGGGTCCCCTCAGTGCTTGGTAAATGCCCCTCTGCCCGTGGTCAGCACAGCAGCAATGTGTCTGTCCAGGTCCAGAGGAAGAGCAAGACTCCTCTGTTCACCTTACTCACCTCTCAGTCTCACTCCCATCTCCCACCTACTCACCGTCTCAGTCCCCAGCCAAGTTAGAGCCAAGTGTGCGGTGCCTGCCCCCGAACAGTTAAACAGCGCGCAGCCGTGGCGGGGAATACCACCTACTAACCCACCTGCGTGCCTGTAATATAATCCTTTTCTCCCTTTCTTAAATGACTATTTCATGCCTTCTTCCCTATCCCCAAGCAGCCTATAATCTCTCTTCCCCTGATGACCTGGCCTCTAATTCACTGAAAACCAGAAGCAGCCGGAAAACAATGTCCTCATTCCTCGCCACCCCATCTTCTGGTTCTCTCACATCTGAGCCCACAGGCCCGGCTCCTGCCAAAGACCCAGCCCCCTGCTGTGGTTCGGGGTCCTGTCCCCGGCCATCTTCCTGGATCTTCCTCTCGGCCATCTACACCTGCTTTTCTACTAGGTCATTTCCACTTACAAATAGTCCTATCACACACCTCTTTAAAAAAACATCTCTTAGCCGGGCGTGGTGGCGCGCGCTTGTAATCCCAGTACTTTGGGAGGCGGAGACCGGAGGATCCCGGTTCGCAGCCAGCCTCAGTTCTCTCTCTCTCTCTCTCTCTCCCTGTCTCTCTCTCTCTCTCTACCTAGTGAGGCCCTCCGCAACTTCGTGAGACCCGGTTTCAAAATAAAGTATAAAAATTGGGGCCGGGGGTGGAGCGCGGAGGTAGAACGCCCCTGGGTTCAATCCCCGGTACCGCAAAAAAAAAAAAGAAAAAATCTCTTGACCCTTTCTCTCTAGCAGTGGCCACTCCATGTCCCAACTGCCCTTCCCTTTTTCATATCATCTTCTACAGCTCTGTCCAATTCCTCACTCCAACGGCACTGAAATCTGGAGGCTTCTTTGCTGCCACCATAGTGCCTTGCGTGGTGCTAGGGACTTTCGGGCACTTAGTAGATATGCATTGTTGGATTTGTTTCTTCATCAAGGAAAATCCAAGCATGCTCCGTCTACTTTGCAGACTTCGTTTCTCTGAGAATAAGCATGTCACGCCAGGGCAGTGTCATGAGAACAAGGACTGAGTGGGTAGGAAAGGGTAGGGCTGGCCAGCCATTCTCGGCTGTAATGGAGGTAAAGGAGTCTTCCCTCTTGGGATTCTCTATTCAAATTCCAGCCCTATTCTACATCGCTTTTTGGTGCCTGTGTTACAGGGTGCAACCTACATCCTGGTGATGGTGGATCCAGATGCCCCCAGCAGGTCAAAACCCAAAGCCAGATTCTGGAGACATTGGCTGGTGACAGACATCAAGGTAAGCAGGCCAACAGGCACTTTGTGACTTCTTGGGATTGTTGCTGGAAGAGTATCATTCTGTGCAGTTCTCAGCTCTCATCGGGGAGACTGGGGTGAATGAGGACTTCCGTGTCCGATTGCCCCCGGCACTCAGTTGTCACTGCTCCGCCCAAGTTTTCTAAGGATCTCAAAAAAGTCCAAGGACTCATGGTGGGTGTACTGGGAAATCAGGTCTCAGCACGAGAGCAGGAGAAAGCCCTGAGAGCTAGTGTTGGCTGGGTTTTGTGGTATAAGTGCCCATAGTGGCCAACTTCAAGGTACCAGTGATTTAAGAACTGACTCACAAAACATCCGGAAGCATAATAGTTGGTGCCAACACACGGCTGGATTTGGGGGCCCTGGTGTGATTCTGTCCAGGTGGCAGAATGCTCAGGGTGTGTGTGGGGAGTCCTGTGGGGATCCTTCTCCTGCTGGGGCAGGGACGGGGAGGAGCCATTGCGGCTTCCCTTTCTTTGTAGAGAAACAAGTGGCTGCCTTCATCTTTGTCTCATGATCATTGTGAAAGGGCCTGGCTCACCCTTTTTAGAGCAGGTGTGGGGAACATAAATTTGATGGACTCTTAGCGAATATCCTGGGGGGTGGGGAGGGGAAGGCTCTATTACCAAAGGAGTTTTTGATACTCGGGACTAAACTGAATTGATCTCATTCCTCACCAAATGGCCCTTTAGAGATCTTACTATGCTAAGCTGTACCACAGTCACCCCTATTCTCAGGGGTTGGGGGTGCCAGGACCCTCCATGGACACCAAAATCTACAGATGCTCAGGTCCCTTATATACAATGGTGTCGTACTTGCATAGAGCCTATGCCATCCTCCCATATACTTTAATCATCTCCAGATTACTTTTTTTTTTTTTTGGCGGTACCGGAGATTGAACACAGGGGCATTCTGCCTCTGCGCTACACACCCGGCCCTATTTTTTATACTTTACTTTGACACCGGGTCTCACGAAGTTGTGGAGGGCCTCATTAAGGAGAGAGAGAGAGAGAGACAGGGAGAGAGAGAGAGAGAGAGAGAGAGAGAAAGAGAGAGAGAGAGAGAGAGAGAGAGCTCTGAGGTTGGCCGCGAACCCAGATCCTCCGGTCTCCGCCTCCCAAAGTACTGGGATTACAAGCGTGCGCCACCACGCCCGGCTCCAGATTACTTATAATACCTAATACAATGCAAATGTTTATGTACATAATTGTTATACTGTATTGTTTAGGGAATAGTGGCATGAAAAAGTCTGTAAATGTTCAGATGCAATATAATATATATATATATTCCAGATGAATATATATGTATAGAATATAAATATTCAATCCTATCTGAACATGTACAGTCTATATATGTATATATAGTCAATCCTCAGTCGGTTGAATCTGAGGATATGGAAGCTGCAGATACAGAGGACCAACTGTATATAATATGCATTTATCTCTCAACCTCATTTAATTATGGAATCTTTTGTCCAAGAAACCTGGCATCGTAGCTTGCGGAAGTCCACACTAGCCTGGAGCATTCAGGGATCTGTGCCCGAATAGCTGCAAATGGCTTTTGCATGGAATGTGCAAAGGCCTCAACCCCATAAGACAGTGGGAACCCAGAACTAGAAAAATTAAATGTGGGTCCGGTTTGGGTCTTGGCTGGTGACCAGCTCAGTGAGCCCGGAACCCCTCCAGCATTTCATCTTCATCTGTAATATGCGAACCATGCTGCTAACTTTAGGTGGTAGCCTGATGAGCCTATGGGATGCCCATTCAGAGCACTCTGGAAGACTAGAGAAAACCACAGACGCAAGGGCTTGTGTCTCCTGCCCGAGGTCTGGGCAGAGGAAGGGGCCTCAGTCTCGCTAGCCACTAACTCCTGAGCAAGGCAGGGACTGTCACAGCAGAGTGGGGGTGAGGAAGGGGAGTTAGCCTGGCAACCCACCCATGGCCAGTGGCCAGGGCCCTTCCTAGGCAGCTCAGGGGGACAGCCCTCTGCCAGGCAGCCTGACTGCAGCCCCAGAGGGGCTTCCTCTGGGGAGGCTCCAGCAGCAGCTTCCTGGGCAGTGCCCCAGCCGGCCCCTGTGGCCCCAACACACTTCTCTAGCCGGGCCTTCCTCCGCAGGAAAGAGCTTTGGAAACACTGGAAGGGGCAGAGCCGGGGCAGGGGCAGGCCATGGCTCAGGGAGGGGAGCGGAGGGCAGAGGGCACAGAGTGGAAAGATGGCAGATGTCTCCCTGTCCAGGGCTTGCCCTTGACAGGTGAGACTCACAAAGGGCGAGAGAGGAGGGTGCTTGGAAGGTCGCATTCACACCCGCCCCTGGCACACAGAGACCCACTGGGGTTCTGAGGCCAGAGCGCAAAAGCAGTTTTGAACAGAATGGTTTCGGAGCCGAGGGGCCTTGGGAGCGGACAGGGAGGCTGCCTCTCTTCGAAGCCTGAAGCCCCCACTCCCACCCTGTCACCCCCATACTCACTCAGGACACATCGCTCACAGGAGCTCTGGGCTGCAGACATGGCTTCAGTCCCAGCGGCCCAGCTTAGAGGCAGAGCAGGTGGCAGGTGACAGGTGGCAGCTGTTGGGCAAGACTGCTAAGCGGCAGAGCTTAACCAGGGCCACCTGCCCGGGTGCGGCCTTTGGTTTCCTGCTTGGGCTGGAGGAGGCTCGGGTTTCAGCCACATTGTCACCCACTCTCCCTCGGCTGGGTGCCCGGCAGGAAGCGGCAGCCCTCCTCGGTACATCCACTTGCTATGAGCCAAATCTGCCTGGGTCTCAGGTCCTGGACCTCGGCCACAGGAAGCCAGGGCTCCGATCAAATCCTCTGTTTGGTGCTCACCGTGGGTCTCACACAGTAGAGCACCCTGGAGTGGGCTGGCGAGCTTGGTAAAACGCAGATTCCTGGGCACCCCTGCCTGTCCCTAGGGCTGGCACTTCAGGTGGTCCAGAGAGAACATGGTCTCCACGCTGAAGGAGCATCCCGGAGGTGCGAGCAGCATGGAGGAAGACTGCAGGGCTCCATGCTGGGTGCCTGGGTTGTGGCTGACATCAGCCATTCATGGAGCCAATTTCAAATGAAAAGCACGTTAGAAACTTTTGAAGCTCACCATCACTTTGTGAACTAGCATTTACCCCGTTTGTGGATGGGAAGACGCAGGCTGGAGAGGTTGAACCACACAGCCTGTCAGCAGGTGGGTTGTAGAGCTGGGTCTTGGATGTGTGTCCCAGACTCTAAACCCTGACACTGTGACAGGCGGTGCAGGGTCTCCCTGCATCTTTCAAATCAGCTCCACCATGGCAAGGAGCCACCATGATGCCCCCTCTGTAAGATCTGTAAGATGGGGAGCATCATCCCTGTGGTCCCCCCAACCCACCCCGACCCCTAGCTCGGTCCCAGGGCTCTATGTATCTCTAACTACCCTTGATGGGTAGAGGCCGCCAAGTAACCCTTCCCAGGGAATGCCATCTTGGTACATAAAGTACACCTGGTCAACGTTTGGAACCCAATAAAATTACACCCCACATGTCACCATTACGCCAGCAGCCTCAGCAGTTAGGCACGCAGGAAAATCACTGAAGACACAGGGTTCTGACAATGGCCCTGTGATTCCCAATAGCTACAGAGACAAGCTTGGTGGAACGTAGGCTTCCTGGATAGGAGGCGCCAGTTCTAATTGGACGGTGGACCAGACCATGGGCATGGGAGCCCCTCAATAGGGATAATTTTTTGAAAAGCTGTCCAGGCTGAAAGAGGACAGCAACCAGTTCCTAGGAATACAAGAAACATCTATAACCCCCTCCCCACCTCACCCCCAACTCACTCCAAGGAAAGGCTGGGGGAGGGGTTTAGAATAGAATAGGAGAAGGCTCTAGACCCATGATCATCTTACATAAAAACTTGGAATTAGAGAGATGCCCAGAGCAGTAGAGACCAGGCATTCATGGTGCCCTTTTGTCCAGTTAATTTAACAAATATATATATTTAACACTGTTCAATGTAACACAGTGGTTAAGAGCAATGAGTCTGGAGCCAGGCTGTTGTGGCTCAAATCCCAGATCTACCATTATTAGCTGTGTGAGCTCGGGCTAGTTGCTCAACTTCTGTGTGTCTCAGTATACTGACTTGTAAGTGGAGACACTAGTAGTCTCCACCTCACATGGTTGGCATAAAGCTTAACAGTTATTTTAGATAAAGTGCTTAGAACAATAGCAAGGGTGCATAGCCAGTCCTACGTGGTTGTTTGTGGTTATGTTATTATCACTAAGTCAAATACCTTGAGCACTCTGGGACCACAAGCACACACAAACTAGAGGAAGGCACTGCAGTTTTATGAGGGCCCACGGCCAAGCATGGGGTGGAACTTGCGGTATCCCTGTGGGTCTCCTTTGGCTCAGTCTCCAAACCTGGCCTGACCTGGCATGGCGTCCCTCTTGGTCCTTCTCTTCTGAAACTCTCCCATGGAGCAGAAGAGATTTCTTTTCTTTTCTTTCTTTCTTTCTTTCTTTCTTTTTTTTTTTTTTTGCAGTACTGGGATTGAACCCAGGGTCATTCTACCTCTGAGCTTCACCCCCAGCCCTATTTTTTGTTCTTTATTTCAAAACAGGGTCTCACTAAGTTGCAGAGGGCCTCACTAAGTAGCTGAGGCTGGCCACGAACCTGGGATCCTCGGTCTCAGCCTCCCAATTACTGGGATTACAAGCGTGCGCCACCACGCCTGGCTCAGAAGAGATTTCTAACGGAATAGGGACAGACAATACCTTTGTCCCCCCAGTTCTGTGTCCTCAGCATTTCCTTAAAGACACTTTTTTGATTCTGATGCAATCTATCTAATAATCTTCATGCTGAAGCCCTAATTAAGATATCAATTAATTTGCATCATTCATTCCAGAAGAAACACTTATTGGTTCCTCTTCTATTTGTCTCTGAAATTAGTGCTCAGAGCTTTTCATGCAGATATTTTCATTAGACTTCTTATTGTTAATAGGAATATTGAACACAGTGAGGTGGTGCATTAATACTTTCCACTAACAATATCAAGATGGGTGAGAAAAAATGCTCGGAACAATTAAGGAGACAAGAGTACCTTTTTTTTTAAAATTTCTTCCAAAAAAGAAAATCTTCCTAGAAACCGTCAATGATTCTAAAATTTGCCCTGAATATCTTTTTTGTTTTAAGAAAGAAAAGGAGCTGGCAAGTTCCTTTTCCCTTTCAGTCAGTGCCTTCAACCACTGGCAGCTGTAAATGCAGCCAATCCTGGGTTGAATTAAAAGGACCTCTAAGGGGTCATTATTCTGTCTCGTTTTCTGTAGGGTGAATTTTTTTCCATAACTGGAGGGGTTATTTTTTGTGTTTTTTTTTTTAAAAAAAGGACCTCTAAGTGTGTTAGGAGAATAAGATAAATGGGAAGCCTAATAAACAGGGCAAGGACTACAGCTCCCTGCCTTCTTGGTATGTGGTCAGCGTGTGCCAGGACCCTCGTGTGCCAGTCCTGAGTGATTTCAGGCAAGTGGCTTGACCTCTCTGAGACCAGGGCTTCATCTATAAAACTGACACAAATCCCTTACAGAGAGGAGGAGGAAGGAAATTACATATGCAAAGAGGAGAAGCCTTCCTAGAGAGAGGCAGTACACAGAGCGGCACGTGCGTCCTTATTCTTAATCAATCCAGCAGCAGATCCTGTAAAAATTTAAATATGTATAGAAAAACAATTATGTAATGTGTTTTTTCATATATATATATCCAGAACCCAGTGGTTGTCTTTAGCAGGACCACAGGTTGAGAAGAACAGACCCGCATTTTCAGTTTCGTTGCATATTTGTGCAGTTAGTTGCCCTCCGTGGTGAGGCTCCATTTATTTTGAGTAATAAAAAAACTGGAAGGCGTGGCTTATGCTCCCTAGAAGCACACAGGTTCAGATCCATTGGCCATAGAGCATCCGCTGACTGGGACAGAGGAGGCCCTGGTTAGAAACTGCCCTGGCAGGGAGGGGCAAGAGTCTGGAATTTTGAGTCAGACCAACCAGGGGAGATTGAAGGTTTTGCCACTTCCAGATGGGAATCTCTGAGCCTCAGTTTCCTCAAAATTAAAATAGGCACGATAAGAATACCCATTTTCCCAGCGTTTGATGAGATCAAAGCGCCTGATGCAGAACAGCAGGCCCTCAATCAGTGATTCTCTCCCATCCCATCTTTGAGATCCAACCACAGCAGCTACTTTAGATTTAGCAAATTCCCTTGGACCACTGCGCTCGGATTTTGCAAAGTAAAAATTCTAGACAGCGCCCAATAAGGCTTACCCCTTCACCTTTGGAGTTCAGATGGATCCGGGCCCAACCTAGAGACCCCAGCATCACCTAAGCTGGTTTAGGTGGCGGTTGGGAGTCGGTCTTGTCAGTCTCTGAGGATCACCCTGTGACTTCAGGGCCAGATCAGTCCTCCCTGAAGTCGTCCCAGACCACAGCCAGAGCACCAGGCTGGGGACAGGGGATGGTTAGGTCTCTGGCATGCCCCCCCCCCGCCTGCAGGACTGAACCCCTATCTCCATGACATGTCCTGCTTTTCTTTTTAGCACCACCCAGCAGCACACCTGGACCTTTCCTTATCACCCACAGTCCCCATCCCACGGTCATTGTCCTACCCCAGAGATGCCAGCTCTCCCATTCAAAATAATTTAAATAAAATATTGCTACAAAGCGGGAATATTATCTTTTGATGAATGTTTTTAAAGCCCTTTAGGTTTTCGTGGTAATTTGTGTTGTAAAATTATTTGGAGATAAGAGCCAAATTAGCTCTCCTATGCTGAGGTCGCCGTGTCCTGTTATCCATGTGAGCAGTGTTTAAATATAATCAGTCCTTAGACTAATGCAGCATAATTGTTCATTTGAAATAGGGTTTTTTTTTACTCCATTCAATGAGTCATTAAAATATTCAAGGGATAATGCAGTGAATTGGAAATGAATTTATCATATTATCCCATACATACTGTAGTGCTTTAGGTAACTAAGGAGAAAGGAGGGAGAGGGAGAGAGGGAGAGGGAAAGGGAGAGGGAGAGAGAGCGTGAATAAGAGGCACAGAGGGAGAAGGGGCCAGTGCCTATAGGAACATGGTAAACAAAGCTTTTCAGTGGGTTTATGGCAAGCAAGTACGCAGAGCTGATGGAGGGGAGAGAAAGGCAGAAAATGCTGTTCTTTGAGGAGGTCTCTCCCTCTTTCTCTCTCTCTCTCTCTCTCTGCACTCTGAGAATCTGTGCTCTGCCACAGCTCCGCTGTTAACTTATTTTTATCAAATATGTTTATATCAGAAAGTCGTTATGGAAACCAATTCTGCCATCCAGGAGAATTCCTGGATCAGGCAGAAAACACTCTCTCTCTCTCTCTCTCTCTCTCTCTCTCACACACACACACACACACACACACACACACACACACACAGAGCACGGTCTCGTTCACACATCTCTGAAGTCAGTTCTGATGGGCAGGGGTGGAGCCCTGGGCCCCTCCACAGGGAGAGCTCTGAAATGGACATGCTTGAGATCAACAGTCCCGACCTGCTCCTGCCCTAACGTAAGGAACCCAGGCTTGTCGCTGTCCCCTGGGCTTCAGTCGCACCCCCTTGGCAGCTCTCAGGAAGGGACAGGCTGGGGGTGGGAGAAAGGTCCATGGCAGAATCTTTGAAGCACAGCGATCCCCCCACTCGCCCATCCCAGGATGTCCCGGCAGTCTGCATCGTCGATGCCACGCCTGGAACACTGAGGATCTGCCCGGGCCACACTATTTCATGAGGGCTGGTGACCAGCCTGAGGAAAGCAACGGGAATGGTGAGGCTCTTTATGCAGAAACCGTATCAGGTCAGCAACCACCGAGCAAGCAAGCGAGGGACGGAGGGTTGGGTTCCTGGGGCCACCATGGGAAGCAGAAGATCCATGGAGAAGCAGGGAGGTCCTGCTGCCTCCTCGGGGCAGCAGAGCACAGTGGGTGAAGTCAGACAGACAGCAAAGTGTGGCTCCTTGCTGGGAAGAACTTTCTAAGAATTCAAACTGCCTAAGAACAGAGTGCATACTCCATGGGGGACCGAGTTCCTTGTCACTGAGTAATTATCCATGGCTAGCCCAGGAAATGCACCCCCTTGGGTGGGGGCTTGCGCAGGTGACCTGTGAGATGTGCCCCTTGGCACCTCCCAACAAGGCTTCACCTGCCGTATTTCCCCTCCTGGCCAGAGACGCTCTTCCTAACACATGAACAACAAGAAAAACTAAAGAAGGAAGAGGGTTGGTCCCAAGTACAGCTCCCAGTACTTGGGAGGCGGAGACCGGAGGATTGCAGGTTCGAGGCCAGCCTCAGCTACTTAGTGAGGACCTCCACAACTTAGTGAGACCCTGTTTCAAAAGTAAAGAATAAAGAGCCGGGCGTGGTGGCGCACGCTTGTAATCCCAGTACTTGGGAGGCGGAGACCGGAGGATCCCGGTTCGCGGCCAGCCTCAGCTACTTAGTGAGGCCCTCTGCAACTTCGTGAGATGCGGTTTCAAAATAAAGGATAAAAAATAGGGCCGGGCTGGGCGTGGTGGCGCACGCTTGTAATCCCAGTACTTTGAGAGGTGGAGACCGGAGG
>PVJS01002641.1:0-82353 GCA_004027185.1 Glis glis
GTTTATTGATTCCTTCATTTCATTCAGAGTTTCTTTCTGATTCTTCCTTAGAGCCTCAACTTCGTCCTTCATCTCCTCTATGCTTGCTTTGAGGCCTTTCATCATTCTGAAGATCAAAATTCGGAATTCTCCATCTTGCATTAGAATATATTTTAAGTTGAGTTTAGCTAGCTGTTTATCAGTTTCCTCATGATTAGATTCAAGTTTGGTAAGAACATTTTTGGCAAGTGACGCTTTCTTCTCAGTGTTTCAGATGAGAAGGCACGGGGTGTTGATTTGTTTCCTTGATGGTGTTAACCTTAATCACACGATCAGCATGTTGTCTGCTGGTTTCTCTACTTTAAAATTACTATTTTCTTCTTCATAATTAATGAGTACTTAATAAGTATTTTGCAGGGAGATATGTGTATTCGTTTGTTTTGGGTTGCTATAATGAAATACCTGAGGCTGGGTAATGTGTAAAAAAAAAGAGATTTAGCTCATAGGTTTGAAGGCTGAAAGTCCAAACAGGATGGTACTAGCTGTGGCTAGAGTCCCTCTGGGTGTGTCATGTCATGGCACATAGCATCAGTGTGTGTGAGAGGAAGATATCACACGGCAAGACCAGAAGCCAGAGACCAGTGCAGTCTTACTCTTTTGTAACAACCCTTTCTTGTGGCAACTGAGTGGGGTCCAGTGAAAACGTCCTTAATCTCTTCTGAGGGCTGCACACCAATGACCTACCAATTTCCCACTAGTCTCCACCTCTTAAAGGTCCCATTACCGCCTAACATTACTAAGGACCAAGCCTTTAACACACGAACACTTGAGGATAAACCACATCCAAGCCATAGCACTGTATAAATTTCCATGGGCTTATTTTACACTCCAAGTTAACCTCGTGGAGTGTGAGCCAAGTGTTACTATAGCTTGCTTTCTTGGGCAGGTCGTTTTTTTTTTTTTTAATCGTGGGTGTGTGCTTAGTGTGTGATTTGTGTGCCAGAGTGGAGGCAGGCACATTTGTGGGTTTGGACCATGTGAAATGGCTTCATGAAAAAAGTTGATGTGCACTTGAAGTTATTTTTGACGGCTACCTTCTTAAGACAGGGTGAATTGCAGGGGACACACACACTAAAAAGACTGTGGCTTTTATTTGCTGTAGTAAATTGCATGGCTACTTTTTTTAACCCCCTGCTTTTATTTTTACTTAGAGGACTGCAAAGAAGAAAAGTCAGAAGTTGGAAACATTGCCAGAACAACCCTCCTGATGCTAAGAAAGTGCTGTGGTCAGTTGGGTACACAAGAGCCCCGGGAACAAGACCAGGCTTGATTCCCATATGTTAACATTATATTATGATTAACATTTTAAATGACAGGGATTCACAGACTTCCAAGATAGCAGCATGAGTACAACGACACAGTTTTGCAAAAAGTGTTGGTACTTTGCACAGTAGCTGGGCCAATCATTTTTCCATCCTTCTTGTCCATATCTTTCTCTTTAACTGATCAACCTTTCTCCAAGAGAACAAAGCTAAATTTCAGGAATAAGAGACTGAGTTCAGGTTCTCAAAGTCTTGAATTAATCTGTTTATAAATCTTTGTCAGCCACAGACATTTTGGTCAAGAAGGATGTTATCTGTAGGAGAACTTTGGATAGAAGCTCTTAAGGATGCTCCTTAGCTACCCAGGCAAACACAGGGTAGGAGGAGGGTGTGCAAGGGAGGTGATTTTCTTTCATTTTTATTTTTCTTATCAAAAAACTGAAAAACTAAAATTCTAAATTCTCTATAAGAGTAGGACATATTTTCCCTGGTAAAAAGAAAAATGAACTGCCATTAAGTTAGCCACCTATCCATGTCCTAGCCCCATGAAACACAGCTTCCTCTTTTTCTCATTAGATTTTATCTGGAAGGTTCTGGCCTCTCAATCGTTTGTCTTTTCCAGTCCTTTTTCTATCTTCAAATCTATGATAATTTGAGTTATTTCAGGCAAATTTCAGTGAGAATCACCTTCTGCCGTGGGCCAGGGATAGGCTTCTTTTCCGTCTTCTTTCTGCCTAGGCTCATGCTCGGCGAGCCTGCCACATCACACAGGTGTGTATGGCTGTGGATCTCACTTAAGGAAAAATTGTGCATGTAGTAGCATTTAGATAGAATCATAGAGTCCTTTGACTGTCTCATCTCTTTCCTGTCCAATGCTGGCATAACCTCATTCTTCTGAAAGGGATTTTTTTCACATTTGTTTGAACATGTCCAATAACAAGGAGTTCACTACTAGACAAGGCACACACTTCTATATTGGAAGACATTTAACTTGCTAGTTATAATCTGCTTGCCTGTAACTTCTACCCATCAGATCTGTTTTTGCCTTCAAGAATTATATACAGTGATAAGTGAACTTCTACACAACAGCTTTTTATTTTATTTTATATTTTTTATTTTATTTTTTTTTTTTTTGCGGTACCAGGGATTGAACCCAGGGGCGTTCTACCTCCGCGCTACACCCCCGGCCCTATTTTTTTTTATACTTTATTTTGAAACCGGGTCTCACGAAGTTGCGGAGGGCCTCACTAGGTAGAGAGAGAGAGAGAGAGAGAGAGAGAGAGAGAGACAGGGAGAGAGAGGGAGAGAGAGAGAGAGCTGAGGCTGGCCGTGAACCCAGATCCTCCGGTCTCCGCCTCCCAAAGTACTGGGATTACAAGCGTGCGCCACCACGCCCGGCTTACACAACAGCTTTTTAAATGTTGGAAGCCCTTTGCTTATTCTCTTGGAGAAGCAACTATCCTTTGGTAAATGTGGCCCAGAATTATGTTCAAGGGCTTAGCTCACAGACACAAATGCCCATTTGCTACATTTATACATAAGCCATTTCCTCCGAACAGAACTGAGCGTTCAAGCATGACTAAGGGTGTCGGAAAAGGACAGGAAGGGAGAAAAGAAGTGATTGGAGGTCATTAGCGAGATCAGATAAATCAGATGGGAAGAGAGAAAAGTAAATTCAAGTTTCTTACTAATCCAGGGTGGTGCCTGTCATGCCCTGAATTTGACTTTCAGATGCCTGGAGCTTCTCTTTTTGTCTGAAGAGTGAAATAAAGAGTGAAATAGTGTGATGTGATAGAGTCACTTAAGGACCCATAAAAGTTGTACAAATCCACTTCTTATCAGTCAAATCCCATTTCCCCATAGATGCACTTTATAACTTTAGAATTATTTTTTCATTCCTAATTGATCTTTTTTTTGCGGTACTGGGGATTGAACCCAGGGGCATTCTACCTCCGAACTACACCCCCAGACCTATTTTTTTATTCTTTATCTTGAAACAGGGTTTCACTAAGTTGCTGAGGGCCTTGCTAAGTAGCTGAGGCTGGCCGCGAACCTGGATCCTCCTGTCTCAGCCTCCCAAGTACTGGGATTACAAGCATGCGCCACCATGCCCAGCTCTAATTGATCTTTTAATTGACCCGTGGAGGCAACCAGCACCTTAGTTATCTCTCTCTCTCTCTCTCTCTCTCTCTCTCTCTCTCTTTTTAAGTTGGAGACCAATCCCTAGTAGGTGAAGTGTGTGTAAATAAGCTGTTTACAAAGACTTGCTCTACTAGGGGGACTTTGGAGGCAAAGAAACCTTTGTAGGTACCCAGAAGCACCTGCGGTCAGCCTTACCTGGCTCACACACACAAATTGCAGCTATACCTTGTCGTACATACTATTCCATTTGTTCTGCTGCAGCTTGAACATGAACCTCACCCCAAGATCAAGTGCTTGCCGTGCTGGGCTGCTGCTGCGTTTCCCCTCCCCAGCCTGCCTGCGTTCCAGCCGGTGGTCCTGTGTGTTTCCTTTGGCTGATTAATGTTCTCCTCTTCAGTTTTAAATGTGATAATGACTTAGTGGTTTGTCTTTCTTTTGTCAAGTGCAGTTTTATAAGTGTAATACGGCACTCCTGGATTTGTGCTCATTTGGCTGGGTATGATGACCCGGCATGTACCTTCAGCTCCGTGGCTTCAGCCTCGTGTCCCTGCACAATGAGAGGGGCTGTGCTCTCAGACAGGTACCCGAGGCTGTGCGATATTGTTTAGGAGATATCACAACTGGGGTCATTTCATATTCGCCTCTCGTCATCACACCAGTGAATGAAAGTAGTGACCAGATACCTTGCGAATGCTTTTGGAAGCAGCGTGGGCTTGGATCTGATGTTGAGCAGAGACCACCATGGATAGAGTGGTCAGGAAGCATTTTGAGGACCCCTTTATTTCCAGGCTTTCTTCTTTACTGTCTTTTCACCAGCTCTAAAATGCTACCATTTTAACAATTCCATCTTTGGCTTTGGATAGCTTTTATGAGTCTGAAAATCCCACTGGAACTCGGATTCTTCCGGAAGAAACATTTCGGCTGTAGTTTGCAACCTGTGATATGTTTATGGTGACAAGATGGCTAGCAGTGAGGGAGAGATGTGAGGAGCTTTGTGGGTGTAGAGTTCACTGTGTTCTCCACCTCCCTTCCTTTCTGTCTTGTTTCCAGCTTTTTCAGATGTCTGGACATTCAGACACCAGAGGGTCAGACTGTACACTGCTGGGATAGCGGATGGGAAGGTTCAGATCACAGACTGACAGATAGGAGGGAATTAAAAACTAAATTCTCAGCTAGTCTGGCAAGGCTGCCAAATCTTTATTAGAGAGCACTTGGCAATACTTTATTGGAGAGGTCATAAACGCACATGCTCACAATGGGAGTGCAGGTAACAAGGACGAGTGAGACGGGCCAGAACTGCAGTCACTGCGCAGACAGCAAAGCATAGGCCACCCTTGCCGCATGGAAGGAAGCAGCTGCTGCTCACCTGCAGCCAGGTGTCCTCAGCTCGGAGCTGGCTCGGAGCTGCCAATGCAAAAGAACCCGCGACTCTCCATTTTCACATAACATTTCCCCATGTTAAATGTTGGCAACTAATTCAAAAGCATTAAACGTATTTGGGTGGGCCAAAGAAACTCATCAAGGGGCACCCCAGTTTGTGATGCCTCGGGGTCGGCTGTTGGGAGAAAGGGAGGAAGGCATGAGAGATGGCGCTCAGGACTTTGGTGACTTCGCTTTGGTGTGACCCTTACCAGGACACACGTGGCTTGAGTTCTGCCATTTAGGCTCCATAGTAGGCTCAAACAGGATTTCTCTTCTGTGTCTTAGTCTCCAATTTGCAGTCTGAGTGTCTTTTAGGTGTACATATAGGCTCAGGTCTTTCAGGGTGCTGGAGGTGCAGAGCTCATCCCCACTTCTCTTAAATTTCCCACTAATGCCTAGTACTGCCCAGGGGGAAAGTGGTAACAGACTTGTTGGAGGAAACAGGATAAGTCAAGGGGAAAAAAAAATGGAAAAATCAAAGTGGTGGTTGTAAAAATAAGATGAAGGAGGTAGGTTGTGAATGTTGCATAATCACATTAGCCACTTGAAGAAAAGCTACTAGTAAAATCTTTGTTACTTAGTTAGTATAGTGTTCTCAGGAGTCAGATTCTAAAACCACAGGCATTAAATCTAAAAAATGAAGAGTAATGAAAGATTCTACATTTCTAGATTGATGTTAAGAAATGAATTTTGAGCTCACCTGTTCTGTTGAAATCTTGGGCAAGTTAGGATAAAACAAGTAAGCAAACTTAGGGAAGAAATATAAACAGCATACAAACAAAAGCCTAGCAGTGGCCACCACCAGAAACATGAAGCCATATTAATTGTCTGGCTCTGAAGAGAAGTCATTCTAATTCATGTATTTATATGAATGAATGCGAAAGTAAATAAGAAAGCCAATTAAAATGTCACCATTGGAAAGACCTGATTCGTTAATAAATGCTTATGAATTTTGTTTCTGGGCGCAGTTGTCCCAGATGTCAACCAATTCTTACAAGGCAAAAAGAGACACTATGTCGTGGACCCTTCGGATGTTTGTTCTCCCTCCTCTGTCTTTGCAGGGGAAGCTCTTAGCTTCTCTATCCATCAATTCTCCTGCTTGAAGACCCAGCATTGTTCGGGCATATACTTAGAGAAGTTGTAATAGAATATAATGAAGTGTGCAGGAAAGAAAGGACAAAAATGTAGGTTAAATTCCCATAATAAAATAGTCAGTTGCCATTAAAATAATGATATAAATCTATACCTAGGGATAAGGAAGGATCTCCAAAATAATATGCAGAGTTTCATAAAGTAAGCAATGAAGAGCATATGCATTCCTGTTTATGTTTTACATTTAAACAAAAAGGGCTTGTGTATGTCACTGCAGTTAAGTGCAGGATAGGGTTGCCAGGATACCCAAGCACATAAAAATCACTCAACTTTTCCACACTGTATGATTTTTTTAAAAACTGTTTGTAGTGAAATTGCATTTATCGACATCAGTAATGCTTTGATATTTCAAAGCTAGTGAATACATTTCTCTTTTCTTTTTTTTTTTTTTCCAAACCGGGGATTGAACCCAGTGGCGTTCTACCTCCGAGCTATACCCCCAGCCCTATTTTTTATCCTTTATTTATTTATTTTTTTGCGGTACCAGGGATTGAGCCCTGGGGCATTCTACCTCCGAGCTACACTTCGGCCCTATTTTTTATACTTTATTTTGAAACCGGGTCTCATGAAGTTGCGGAGGGCCTCCCTAAGTAGCTGAAGCTGGCTGCGAACCCGGATCCTCCGGTCTCCGCCTCCCAAGTACTGGGATTACAAGCGTGCGCCACCACGCCCGGCTCTACATTTCTCTTTTCTTCTGACTCCACCTTTCACTTGACATCCCAGTTGATCATGTGCTCCTTCGGGAAAAGCTTGACTTAGTTTCTTGTTATCACATCCCCTGAGTTTTCTTTTTGCTTCTTATCCTGCACCAGTAGGATCTCTGGATTGGTTGATGTGGGAGGTATGAAGGAAAGGGAGACATTCAAGTTTTGTTTTGATCAGCTAGATTACCTGGTGCCATTTGGGGGACCATGGGGATGCATGGGAATTTGTTGATGGGAGCCTTCATTGATGGTACTTCCTCTACGTCATATGTGAAGTTTGGAGAGCCCAGGGCTCAGTCAGCCCTATTCTCTCCCTAGAGCATTTTATTTACTCCCATTGTTTTGTTTTGTTTTATTTCAGTATTTTTTGTGGTACTGGGGATGGAATTCAGAGTCATTCTACCTCCGAGCTACAACCCCAGCCATTTTTATGTTTTGTTTTGAAACATGGTCTTGCTAGGTTGCTGAGGGCCTTGCTGAGTTGCTGAGGCTGGCCTTGAACCTTCCATCCTCCTGTCTCAGCCTCTCAATACTGGGATTACAGGTATGCCCCCCACACCCCCTTGCTCCCATTGTTTTAGAAACCACCTTTATGCTGATGTCCTTGCTTTAGATTTGTAGGTCTTCCTCTTGCCTGCCTGACAATCCTCAACTAAATATCTAATAAGTGTCTAAAACATAAGATGACATATAGGAACTTTTACTTCCTATCCATCACCATGGCCCCCAGCGTTTTTCCTTTCTAGTAATTGGTACCATGACTAATCTAATTTCTCAAGACAAAAATTGAGCAATCATTCTTGCTTCTCTTTTCAAACCATTCAGAGATCTTGTTTTGTCCAAATTCGCCTAGAACTTCTATCATTTTGTGATGATATACACAGGGCTGTCTCATCTGAAGTGTGAAAATCAGGGCAGCCACTTGGAGAGACATGGTGTTATAAAATGAAGGAGGCACTGACTGGATTTAGGATATCTGGAATTTGGTGTCTGCTGTACTACTCACTCAGTGTTGCCTGCTATTAGCAAGTCACTCTTCACTGGGCTCAGTTCACTTGTAAAATCACGGAGCAGATGAGCTATTTTCTAATGTTTGTTCCGAACCATTAATTACCATCTTGAATCAGTGTCACTTGTGATTTTACTATCGGTCCACATTGCTATCAGATGTGTATTTCTTCATAGTCTCTGTTTCTAGTTCCTTTCCAAATTTCCTCCTCCTGCTTTTCTGCTCAATATTTGGAACATGTATTATCACATTCAGCTCTCCCTGCAGACACTGTTTTCCCTCAAGGAGCTGATGTTGCAGTGAGATTTGACATTAACCTGGTTAGTCTTGAGACAGATCCAGACTTTACCTATTCAGCAATGCATGTATTTAATGAGGAACAAGTTACATTGCTTGCTGTTGCAGTACGTGGCACAGTATGATAATGAGACAATAATTAAGTGTTATTGCTGGTGTTCCCAAAGATCCAGAGGAAGGCAGTTCCCAATAGTGTAACATCATACTCAATACAGAGGCTTCTAAGGAAGTAAATACTTTGCATGGTTTTTGGAGAAATGGAATACTTTCTAAAATGCAACAATAGTAGAACAAATTTTAAGAAGGCTGGCCGTGGAAACTAGAAATTAATTTGAAATGTATTAGGAGGGAGGTGGTGGTAGAGTCAGGAGAGGAAATAGAAGAGGCTAAAAATTAAAATCAGTTACAAACAAGGGTGGATACAGTTAATGATAACTGCTGGTTACTATGTAGATTCTTTTTTAATCTATTGGCAAAGCTAAACAAACATTGTATACATGAGAGGTCAAGCCCAGGCTGCCATTTCAAGGTGGGCAGGGGGGAAGAAGTATAAAAGACCTGCAGAGTAAGCAGGTAAAAAACAGGACCATGTCCTTAGGACAGGGTTGGTAGGACCCAGCTCAAAGGCAGCTCTTGCTCTTAATGGGGTGTTCCAGTAGCATCCCTTAGGATGTGAGCATGCTTTTCAGACTTACTTCTGGGACCAGAAGGATGATATTCTTTAACCTATATGTGCATGAGGAGGAAAGGATAAAGATGGTGACTTGTTGGGGGATTAGAAAAAATGGTGTCATTCCTTAACATAGAGAAAGCTGAAGTCTCCCAGGAAAGAGATAGCAGGAGAGAGAGCAGCCAGCATTCAACATACCATTCATTCATTGGCCTTCTCCATGTTTTGAGAAATTATTATGTACAAGGCACTGGCCTAGAGATTGGAGATAAAATGGAAAGAACAGACCTCGTCACTGTTCATAGAACTTTCCATCCAGTCAAACCTTAGGTGCAGGCTTGAAGCCAAAAAACCAGCCAGCCAGCCAGCCAGCCAGCCAGCAAACCAACTAACCAACCAACCATCTAACCAAAACACAGTTTAAGCATCACTTTCTATACCAATACACAATGCTAGCAACACTATGAAGTGGAGACTTGAAGGCACCAATTATTCAGTATTTTTGAAAGTTTATAACTAACACACCCCTCAAGTTTTTATGTAACAGAAAATAACACTTTTTTTTTGTGGTACTGGGGATTGAACCTGGGGCGTTCTATCTCCACGCTACACCCCCGGCCCTGTTTTTTATACTTTATTTTGAAACCGGGTCTCACGAAGTTGTGGAGGGCCTAAGTTGAGAGAGAGAGACACGGGGAGAGAGAGAGACAGGGAGAGAGAGAGAGAGAGAGAGAGAGAGAGAGACACACAGGGAGAGAGAGAGAGAGAGAGAGAGAGAGAGAGAGAGAGCTGAAGCTGGCCGCGAACCCGGATCCTCCGGTCTCCGCCTCCCAAAGTACTGGGATGACAAGCGTGCACCACCACGCCCGGCTCGAAAATAACACATTTTTAGTAATATCTCAAATATGGCATGGGACATACTTATACTAAAGTTATTTGTCTTTTATCTTAAATTCAAGTTTAATTCAGCATTCTCTATTATTATTTGGTAAATCTGGCAACCCTAATTGATACTTAATTTAGTTAGAGATTAGACTTAGGAAAAATACAACAACACTGAGATAATGGTACAAGTTGTGAGACTCAGCTAAAGGGTGAGGACTGTCCAAATTTCCATTTTCCATGATAACAGTAGGTCATAGATTTCCCATATTCCCCACGTCATGATGTGTGTTTTGAAAGCATCACTGTAAAGGAACACGCGCAGAGTAACCATCATTTATTTTGCCATATATTTATGTTGGGACTTTTAGAATTGGTTTCCCAGTTTATAGCAGTATCTGTAATACAGCAGTCAAAGTTCGCTCTCCATGATGATTTGGCTTTGGTGTTTAGTAGGAAGATAAACTCACTCAGCACCTTGTAAGACACTCCACAAACTGTTCTTCTGTACACGTGACCCTTAAAACCCTAAAGTATCAGTGTGTGTGTGTGTGTGTGTGTGTGTGTGTGTGTGTGTGTGTGTTGGGGTAGGATGGGGATTGCTATAACTAACTTCCTGGGAGCTGACCTAGTAAAAGCATTTTAAACGAAAGCATCTATTTATTGGCCTTCTGATCACCTGTCATCTTCCAGATCTATGACTATAGGCGAAGCAACCATTAGAAGATTTGTAGATTTGGGAAATGTTGTGTAGTTGTAGCACTGCTCCTTCAGAGGAGAAAGTTCCAACTCCATAAGCATGAGTCCTAACCGGTTGTTAGAGTTAACTGATAGGATCTGGGTCAGGAGTCCAGCCGGGCATCCTACCTGAGATTGCTGAATTACCCCGAGAGGGCAAAGGCTCCATACGTAGACCTGAACGAAGATAACAGGATGAATCACCAATACGTGAGGCTGGTGGCCTTTTCCAGTTTCACAACGCTACAGCTCAGACTTTGGGGAACACTGGGATTATATCTTTGGAAATCAATGTGATGATAGTTTCCCCCAGTGGACCAGTTTCAGTACCCGTATGGTGAGTGAGTTAATGCAGCGCAGAGAATCGCCAGGACGTTCTGAAAGAGTTGCTTTGCTCCTGTAGTCAGTGGGTGAGCAGAGCCCGTGTTCAGCCTCATATGTCTATCAAGTTCATAGTTGAAAAAACCCTGTGGAGCCAGAGTTCTGCATTTATGCCATAATATCCAAGCTTTGAATCTGAACAATATATTAGATGACTAGAAAGAATAGTCACTGGAAAAACACCCCACTTCATTTTAAGAGATAGTAGTATATTTTATCCTGTCTTTTGTGTTAAGTGTATATTTTAATTTTTAGGACTCACCCCCAACACTTTCATGTAACGATTTTTGAACATATAGCAAAGTTGTGAAAGAATTTAAAGTGAACACCACTATACTTGACCACCTAGGTTCTCCGATTAGCATTCTACATACTTCTTTTATCCCGTAGCTGTGTGCCTACCCACTTTCATTCATCCTCTAATCCATCTCATTTCTTAATGCATTTCAAAGTAAACTGAGGACATCAGTCTGCTTTCCCATCATGCATGAGTATTAACTACAATTCAATTTTTGTTTATAATTTTTCTCCTTTTTTTGCAGTACTGGAGATTGAACTCAGGGGCACTGTACCTCTGGACTACACCCCCAGTCCTATTTTTTTTATTTATTTTGAAACAGAGTCTCACTGAGTTGCAGAGGGCCTCGCTAAGTTGCTGAGGCTAGCCATGAACCTGCGATTCTCCTGTCTCAGCCTCCCAAGTACTGGGATTAAAAGTGTGTGCCACCACGCCCAGCATTTTTCTCCTTTTGCTGTAAAAGTTACATGCTTTGAAACTCACACTCTTAAAGTGTCTTCAAGTTTTGGTAAAAGTCTATACCCCTATCAAGATGTGGATGTTACCATCACCCTGCAAGATCCCCTTAAGTCCCTTCCTAGTTCGTTGTTTCCACAGAGAGACAATCCCTGCTTTAGTTTTTGTCCACCATCCGGTATAGATTTAAGAATGGTATATTGTAAACATTAAATTAGGTTTAACTTATATACAATAAAATTCACCCTGATACATTTCTGTTGGATTCGACAAATGTGTATAATGGTGTGACCACCACCACAATAAATATGGAGAAAAATTCCCTCTCCCCCTAAAATTTACCTAGGATTCTCGTCAACTCCTTTCCCTACCCCCAGGCTCTGGCAAGTTCTGACCTGTTCTCTGTCCCTATCACTCCACCTTTTCTAGAATGACATATGAGTGGAATCATACAGTATGTTGTCTTTTAAGTCTGAATTGTTTCATTGAGCATGATCCATTTGAGATTTCATCCATGAGGTTGTTTGTGTCAAAGTGTGTTCCTTTTTTATTGCTGAGTAGTATTCTGTTATATGGATATACCATATTTTGTCCCCTCACTGGTAGAAGGACATTGGGTTGTTTTCCAGTTTTTAGTTCATTATGAGTACAACTGCTATAAACTGAATGGCTTTTATTTTGAAATCTGCTGTTAGGTAGATTTTATTACCTACCTTTTGCTATTTATTTGTAAATTGTCAAATCTGTTCCCAGACCCAGGTCAAATGAGCAATCTGGGTAGCTAGTCATACAAATTATATGATTTAGAGAAAATTGTGCAACTCTTTCACTATTATGAGATTTGCAGCTTGAAAAACCAGGCTGACAAATATGTATTGCATCACATTTTGTATTTTGATTTCAGGAACCTGAAAAAAAATATCATTAGATGCTAGAATTTCATAGTCTACAATGTCTGTCTCATGAGCGATATTTTTTTAAGTGGGCTTAGAGCATTTTTCTTTCTGGACAGGACAAATATTTTAAATTTCCAGTCTCATTTCGGAAACAAGTATCAATAATCTGTTCTTGTCTCTACTGAGGGTAGAGATTTGATGGTAAGGAAGCAAAAAAAAAAGAAAGAAAGAAAGATTGGGGAAAAGGTGCATGGGGAAGAGGAGTGCTTTAAGAAACAGTAGCCACCACCAATAAATACTTCATGGTGTTGCTTAGTGGCAGTGGTTATACCAGGTCAAGTTGCTTCACAGTAAGTCGGGCTGATGCAGAGTGTAGTTAGATGAGAGATGGAGGACGGGGTGAATGTCATCATTCAATTGTGGTTTTGTTTTGCTCAGAGATCCTATGCCAAATGTGAAAAGCTGAGCCAGGTGCCTACTGGAAAGAAACTTACCTGTCTCTTCTTGCTTCTTGCATTTCCTGTGAAAGCAGAAACAATCCAATAGTTTTCATTACGTCTGCATGTGTATGCGTGTGCACGCGTGTGCACTTATAATGGAGTTGGAGATGGCTTGTTTGCTGTTTGTTTTCTCAGTTATTCAACAGAAATGTAGCAAGTATCTGTCAAGTCCCCACACTCTTGAAACTGTAAGTCAGAATAATCAAAACTTTGCCAGAGAAAAATAGATTAGTATGTAGTTTGGTGCACACCTGTAATCCTAGTATTTAGGAGGCTGAGATAAGAGGATCACAGGTTTGAGGCCAGCCTTAGCAACTTAGGGAGGCCCTCAGCAATTTAGCAAGGCTCTGTTTCAAAATAAAAAGGATTGGGGTGTATCTTGGGGGTAGAATGCACTGGATTTAATCCCCAGCACCAAAAAAAATAAATAAATAAATAAAAGCCTTAAGGGTAGAGATGGAATTTTTACCTCTGGGCATCTGTGAAGGAAGTCCTAGAGCTAAGCTTCCCTCCTCTCCTGTCTTTAGTTCTCAAAGCTCTGATTTGGACGACTTTGAGCTAAGAATCCAGGATGAAAAGGTATTACAGAAACCTTTGTGGTTTTCATTCACACTAGAAGGTGTGAAACTTAGAAACTTCCAACAGGAATAAAAGTTCACTGTAGGCCATCGGAATATGTTAATAAATGGTAACTGTGTTGCTAAACAGTACATGGAGACATAGAAAACCGAATGATTGTGCCAGCACACCAGGCATTTCATTGGTAGAAATAGGCCTATTTCATCCCCCGTGGAGCTTGGACAGGGCTTCTGAGTTTCTCATCAGGGAAGCGTTTTTCTTCATAGGACTATTGTGCAGGTTGGTTCATCCCAGTCACCTGCACACTCAAATCACATCAGTAATCTGCCTCTGGGCCTGTAAACCTTCATCCTGCTTCTGAATTTACAAGCACCCACATTGGTTAAAGAACATCCTGGGAGGGAGAGGAAGTCCAACCTTGAATCCTGAGGAAGCTCCCAGGAAACGCTGAGGTGTTTTATCCTTACTATTCTGATAGCTTGTTACAAAGTTATTGAGTTACAGGGCTTTGGCTTCTTTCAAGATCAAATTTACTCATAATTGCCGCTGCAATGGCAATTGTTAGACTTATGTGCTTGTCTCTTGGGAATGTCACTATGAGTAAGAGTGGAGCTGGAGTTTGGCTGCATGGATCAAGTGGCGCTCGCCTCAGGAAAATGGACTGAAAAGACTAGCATAGCCCACTGAAGCCTGCACCCGCTAAAACAAGCCGGCCTGCTAGATGTCTTTATTGCTTTTTTAAAAATATTTTAAAAATATTATTGATACATACATGAGATTCGTAGTGATATATTCAAAATGTACATAACATATTGCTAAATTGATTAACCCTCCTACATATTTCACTTCCTTGCTATGTCACATTAAAAACAATGACAACGATTTTAAGGGCTTACTTTGCTCTGGCACCGTGCTAAGCTCCTGAAGGACATAACTATTGTGCATGTGTGTTCGTATCACATTAATCCTCCCTATGATGTATAATTGCAGTGCACTAATAAAAGTATAAACATAAACAATGGATCACTTCTTATGAAAACAGATATAATTGTAGCAATCTCATAGAATTATAAGGATTTGCCGGGCGTGGTTGTACACGCTTGTAATCCCAGTACTTGGGAGGCTGAGACCGGAGGATCCAGGTTCACAGCCAGCCTCAGCTACTTAGTGAGGCCCTCCGCAACTTTGTGAGACCCAGTTTCAAAATAAAGTATAAAAAATAGGGCCGGGGGTGTAGCTTGGAGGTAGAATGCCCCTGGGTTCCATCCCCGGTACCGCAAAAAAAAAAAAAAAAGAATTATAAGGATTCAATAAAATGATGCCCTTTTCTTTTGTTCTAGGCTTTTCCATAGGGAGACCAGGTCTATGCAGTGCTTGCCAGGGACAAGGGAACCTTATGAGAGAAGCACGCTAAAATTTGACTTTGTATCCATTGCTTACCTATCTTTCTGAAAAACTCTTTGCATTCTGTCTGAACCTTGGAACATACTTCTTTCCCTTTTAAACTTTTTAAATTTGATTTAATTTTGTGGTGCTGACGATTGAGCCTAGGGGCAATCCACTACTGAGCTACATCCCCAGCTCTTTTCTTTTTTTATTTAGAGGCAGCGTCTCACTAAGTTGCCCAGACTGGCCTCCAACTTGCAGTCCTCCTTCTCTAGCCTCCTGAGTAACTGGGATTGCAGACATGTTAACAGCACCTGGCTGTTTCTCTTTTAAATAGACGTCTTCCTTTAAAAACGATTTGGAAATGTTTAAGGTTGTACACCCAATGTTGACTGCATCCTAGTAAAAAATACTGTGGTTCATAGAAATTCAAATGACATAATTTGAAGTATTTATCAAGCACCTACTGTATGCTTGGGTGCTGTGCTGTCATTTCTAAGCATTCTATCATTGGATGCTCTTGTCTGAGTTTTGAGAAAAGTGCTGTTCTTGCCAGGAAACTGAGAGTCAGAGAAGCTAAGAACTTAGCTAAAGCCCTTGCTGTTTTCACGACAGTGTACTCTCTGTTACATCTGTTTTTCTTCTTTCTGACAAAGATAAAAAGTAGGAGGGTAAAGAATAGCAACTAAGAAAAATGAACATTATTTAGCCTGGAATTCGCAGGCGTGGCTGAAAAAAATCAGCCTCCCTTCTCCCACTCTTAAAATCCCTTCTCACCATCACCTTAATTTAATGTCATTTTTAATGGTTTATATAACTTTAAATATTAGCTTAAAACATGTAAACTTTAGTTTTAAGCTGTGGCTTGCAACTAATTCAATTATAAGATACTTAATTGGAACCAGGAAACTACTACTGCTACTGAAAATAAGAAGAAAAACCATGCAGTGCACACCTGTAATCCTAGTATTTGGGAGGCTGAGACAGGAGGATAGCAGGTTCAAGGCCAGCCTCAGCAACTTAGTGAGACTCTGTTTCAAAATTAAAAATAAAAGAGGCTGGAGGTGTAGTTTAGTGGTAGCATGCCCCTGGATTCAATCCTCACTAACAACAACAACAAAAAGAAACAAAGATCATCATAGTAACTATTTCTTGGATGCTTATTATATGTCAGGCCCTGCTTTAAGAATTATATATACTAAACTTGGAATATTTCAGCCTTTTATTTCCTATTATCATCCCCCTAAGAAGAAAAATTTAAATTAAGTGCATTAATGTGAATAAAATTTAATTTCTCCATACTGAGAGAAATCAAATACCAAGAAATAAGTTTCTGTCAGGCCTGGGTGAACTTTTGAGGGCCACAAATTGTTTTATTGTGCAAAATTTTTTTCATCCTCCAAGTGCTATCACCCTTGTTGAGTGCATGTACTAATTCCCATCTTGCAGTGCTCTGGCAACCCCAAGAGGTGGGTACTGTTAATAGTCTTCCCATTATGCGGATGGAAACACAGAGGTCCGGAGGGGTAGAGTCAGTTTCCAAGTCGCAGTTGGTAAGGGGCCAAAAGCTTCCAGGCAGCGCCCTCTAACCCTGCGCCATCGTGCCTCTGACTCTACATGTATTCACACTAGTTACTGGTTGCAAACACACTTTGTATTCAAAAGTAATCTTTGATAGCAGTATGATTGAATCTGTCCGAGTTGCCCTGTTTGTTACTTCTTGGTTAGCAAGCATTTGGATTTTGAATGGAACATACTTTGTAATTCTCAGCATGAGCACATACTTGGTCTCAGCCCTGTACAGAACTCTTTGGAATATCATCTCTCTTAATCCTCTTGATAACCTGTAGAGTGGGTAAGTGTTATTACCCTCATTTTACAGATATATCTGGGCAGTGCTGTGAGGTTAGGACCTACCCAGGGCCACAGGGCAGGTAAATTTGTAGACGAGACAAGCGATCCCGATTGGTTATGTTCCAAAACCCACAAAGCCCTTGATCGATTCCCAGATAATCTCCCTTGGCAACCTCCGGGTGGATTTCAAACATCGCATCCCACATTTGAAAATATATTAATATCATCCAAAATGCTCTTGGAAATAATTCCAAATTCAAGGACAAAATAAAGTTATCTAAATTTACCTTCTTGAAAACCTAAGAGATTTATAGAAAGAGTTGTGCATACATTTCAGATATAAACTACACAGAAATTCTGCAGTGCTGGCTAGAAGGCACTGTTGCCTAAAGCTCAGTTCATAAGAAAGACAGAGGCCAGGCCAGGGCTGCAGCTCAGGGGTAGAGCCCTAGCCTGGGATGTGCAAAAAAAAAAAGAAGATAAAATATCATAGGTTACACAATAGATTCAGCTTCTTCTTGGTGGACTGACTCCTACTAGAGTCTTCTTTCCTGTCTTTGTACCTCCTTGTTCTCATGACCCTCCTATTCCCTGTCTCAGCACTTTGCAGACTGATGCTCAAAGGCTTAATTTGCAACAAGATGTGAAAGACCAATAATAGCTTAAAGTATTATTTCTCCTCGGGGGGATTTGCACTTTGGCAGAAATCGAAGCTTTCGGGGATGAAGTAGCAAGGATGCCATTTGAGGCTTGGGGTGGGAAGTTCATAGAGGAGTGGAGGGAGTTCCAGTCTCCGATGGCTGTCACACATAGACTCGCCCACAGGCCCCTTGCTCGGGTTATAAGTAAAAGCAGTCAGGGTTGGTGTCCTGGGATTTGCTGTATACACACCTTTTCCAAAAGATGAGCCCCTGCGCCATGTGAAGAAGCCCCCTTCTTGTCATGAACCTGAATCCTGACGTTGTGCCGGCAGAAGGATGGAGGCCCCCGTGATCAGTAAGATGGCGTCTGCTCTTGGCTCCTGGGGCGACTGTGTGGGTGGTCTCCTGTGCCTTAGTTTCTCCATCTGTTTTAGTGGAGAGAATCATAAAGTTCTTGGAGATCACAGAGTAGAATGTGCTGTGTAAACACCAGGCAATGTTGTTACAACAAATAGCAAATTAGTGACTGGAGCTTAAATTTCCTGCACTTGATGACTTGTGGGTGTACCAAAGAATCAGAAATTGTCACTAGAAAAAAGAACCCCTCTTCCTATTTTCTGACAAAAAAAATGAATTTTAGGAGTTTGGCAAGCAACTGCTGAGAAACATAATTCTGCTTCTCTGTGGAAGGCTGAAATGGTGGCTACACTAGAAACTGACATTCTTCTAACTATAGCTGTTAGTATCTGCCTCAAGGATTCGCACCAATGTGTCTAGCTTTTTGTTTTCTAATTCTGATTTTTATAAATCTTTTTTGTGGTCCTGAAGATTGAACCTTGGGCGTTCTACCTCTGAGCTGCACCCCCAGCCCTATTTTTTATTTTGAAACAGGGTCTCACTAAGTTGCTGAGGCTTGGCCTCAAACCTGTGATCCTCCTGTCTCAGCCTCTGAAGTACTAGGATTACAGACTTGTGCCACTACTTACAGCTAAATCTACTTTAAAAAAATAAAAATATTCCTTTGGAATTCACTGCAGTATTAGTATTAATATTGCCCGTTAGGCAAGAAGAGACAAGAAGAGACAATTTTAATAGCATGACTTTCTAACGGGAAGTAACAGACAGGTGTAGTGAGGAACCGCTTTCCAGTGTTTATAGCATGACTGTTTTCTTGTGGGCAATTCTGTTTTGAGAGATTCGTTTTCATTTGACCTCGCGTTCAGGAGTGGGTAAGCAGGTCGTCTTCTCACATGAGAGTGATGGTTTACGAAACAAAACAAACTGTGACTTTCAGCCCTGAACCTCAGCTCTCAGATTTGATCCTGTGCTCTGTGCAGTCTATTCATTAGAAACAATAACGTCCACCTTATTTATCTAACTGGACTGTCGCCAAGCTCAAATGAGATTAAAACTGCTTTATCAACAGGAGATTATGCAAAAAGTAACATATTGGGAATAGGAAGATTTAGGGTCTAAATCAGGGCAAACCGACTTACCTTCAGCAACGATGCCTGCGGGGAGCTTGAAACAGGCCTCGAAGAAACTCTGCCTTTGACCCAGTTCAGGCTCAGCAGAGTTCAGGACCTGACCTCCCCCAGCTCCTGTCCCAGTTGGACCAGAGTTCAGAGGTGGGGAAGGAAACAAGTTTATTGGGACATTTTCCTCTGTCTACTTAACAGTGATTTACCCAATCTGGCTGACTATAAACAACAGGTGGAAGAAATTCTGTTTTTGAATACCCAGGCATATCTATTCACTGTGCAGCTTGGAAGACAGCGTGGTTCGGGGAAAGGACATGAGCTTTAGAGGCCAAGCAGTGCTCAGGACCCGGGCCTCTTCCCAGGTTAAGGTTCATGAGCTTGAGATTCTCAGCACCTCACTTTCTCCCATCTTTTGGCTTGGTTTTAGAGACTAGGTAAGACAATGCACATGGAATTGTGTTTTTCCATTGAAGACCCTAGGCCCTTGATTTGGAGTCAGAAGAACTAATTTTATCACGCGATCTCACTGGGCAAATGATTTCAGTTCTATGAGCAAATATTTCCTTCTATATAAACAGAAGTGATAAACTGGGTGTGGTGGCACACATCTGTAATCCCATTACTTAGAGGCTGAGGCAGGAGGATCACAGGTTCAAGGTCAGCCTCAGCAATGAAGTGAGAACTTGTTTCAAAATGAAAAATAAAATAGGGCTCGGGGTGTGTTGGAGGTAGAATGCCTCTGGGTTCAAACTCTAGCCCCCACCCCTCCTATGGAAGTGATAATAATCACCCATAGGGTAAGCGTGGTGGCGCACGCCTGTAATCCCAGTACTTGGGGGACTGAGACAGGAGGATTGCATGTTCAAGGCCAGCCTCAGCAATTTAGCGAGATCCTGAGCAATTTAGCGAGGCCTTGTTTCAAAATGAAAAAAATAAAAAGGGTTGGGGTGTAATTTAGAGATAGAATACCCCTGGGTTCAATCCCCAGTACCAAAAAAAAAAAGAACTCATAGTAGCATGAAGGTGACTGAGGTTAATATATGCAAAAGGCACACTTGAAAACAGTGTGCTTTCATTCAACTAATCAACTCTATATATCTGCTATGGATTCTATTTTTTTTTAATTCAGTGGGATTGAGTCCAGGGCCTTGCACATGTATGGGCATGCTCTACCACTGAGCTACCTGCCCCTGCCCACCTACTTTGGATTCTAACTGGAGGTTGGTAATCTAGAGTTCAGATAGACGTGAAGCTAACAATTGCGGGATGCTGGGGTTGGACTTGAAGGAAGTGTGTCTACAACCTGGAGGGAAGCTGGGAGTGGTGGCGCATGCCTATAATTCTGGAACTTGGGAGGCTGAGACAAGAGGATCACAGGTTTGAGGCCAGCCTCAGCAACTTAGCCAAACCCTCAGCAACTTAGTGAGATCCTGTTTCAAAATTAAAAATAAAAAGGCTGGGGGGTGTAGCTCGGAGGTAGAATGCCCCTGGATTCAATCCCCAGGAAAACAAAAAACAAAAAACCCCCAAAAAAGCAACCCCCTGCAAAAAGACAAAACAAACAAAGACAACATGGAGGGTGGAGTGAAGAAAGAGTATACTTATTTAGAGAATCCAAAATATCTTTCCAGAAGAGGGAAGACCTTTGAGCTGACCCTTAAGAGTAGAAGTTTGACAGTGGACAAGAAAGTCTAAGTGGCACAGGAGCATTTAAAGGAAGAAGACTAGGGAAGCTTCAGAAAGGAGACAGAGATTGGCACTGTCCAGGCCACGTTTCATTCTGGAGCTTAGGGGTGTGTGGGGGGTATGGGGAAGGAGGAACAGACCAGTAGGAACCGTGTCACAACGCGCTGCTTCCTCCTTGCTCGCAAGGTTGGACTTCATCTTGCATGAGTTGGATATCATATATATGAGACTCTAGAATATTGTGTACTTTTCAAGAGAGGATGAGAAGAAGAACAAACTTTTGTCATTTGGCAGGAAAATGGATGGAACTGGAGAGCATTATGTAAAGTGAAATAAGACAGACTTAGAAAGGCAAGGGTCACATGTTTTTTCTTATATGTGGAAGCCAGAGAGAAAAAAGGAAAGAAAACGGTGCAGATCTCATGAAAATAGAAGGGAGACCAGTAGAGGAGGGAAAGGAGAAGTGTTGGGGAATGAAATTGACCATGTTATCTTATGTGCATGTACAAATATGAAACAACAAACCCCACTATTATATATAATTATACTGTGCCAATAAAAAATCTTAAAAATAGATAAAACCTAAATGCCCCTTGATGGTAGACAGTTAAACAATTTTATAAATAGAAATGTATGTCTAATAAGATGACTGAAATAAAATATACCAGTATACTGTGTTGAAAAAAATCGAGGATGTTATTGAACCCCCATGAGCTGCATGTGCAGTGTGGTGCTTCCTCCCAGGTTGAAGGATTTGCACTCACACAGGTAACTTCTTGCCTAGTAGCCTATGCTCAGCAGTTGTACACATTCCAGCGTGGCTGGGCGTGGGGCTGACCCCTTGGCTATGGCACAAACTGAGGTATTTGCCAAGCGGAGCTTAAGAATCCTAATGGGCGTCAGCTCCCATTGGTCTCCTGTGCAGCAACAGACATTCTGTATAGGCCCATTTATTGGGCCTCTCCATGCGCGGGGCACAATCACACTGTGTTAAATGCAGGGGAGAAAGAAGGATGAATGAAGAATGGCTAAGGCCTTGCAATAAAGAAAAGCTGCCTGCTGAGTGCTGTGGGTCTGTGGTGCTTCTTTCCTTTCTTTCCGTCTCTCTCTTTTCTTTTTTTTCTTTTCTTTCTTTTTTTTGGTACTAGGAATTGAATTTAGGGATATTCTACCTCTGAGCTACAACCCCAGTCCTATTTTTTATTTTGAAACAGAGTCTCAATAAGTTCTTGAGGATTTCTCTAAGTTGCTGAGGTTGGCCTCGAACCTTGATCCTCTTGTTTCAGCCTCTCAAGTACTGAGGTTACAGTCATGCACCACCACACCTGTCTTGTGGTGATTCTAAATGCTTTACTTATATTGACTCATTTAAACATTTCCAAAGGTCTCTGAAATAGATATTGTAATCTGTATGCTATATAGGTCAGAATAAGTAATTTTTGTTTTTGGAAAATCTAGGAATCAGACTCACATGTCCAACATCAGAGTCCATGCTTGTAATCCTACTCCTGGTCTATGATGGAGACCTATATACAACTAACTGTATGCAAGGTGAAGACTTGGAGAATAAAGGAAATTAAGGAAATAACATAGAGTTGGGCTCCTTTTCTAACTGTAAAATAAAAATAATAAGAAATATTTCTTCCTTTGCCTACATTTCATGGGTCAGAAGAATCACTCATAGCCATCACTGCATTGTAACAAGCTGGAGAATTAAAGGGGAATTGAAAGACTGTGGAGGGATGGGATTAGTTTGAAATACCCAGAGGTCAGGGCAGCTCAGTAGCGTAGACTTTTGAAGGAGTGTGAAACCCAAAGCCCTGTGGGCAGTTAATCCTTGAAAGGAAATGGAGTAGGGGCAGCAGTCAACTGGGAGAAAGTGTCAGAGAAAAAACTACTTTTAATATTCAGGGAAACAGAGGGATTGTGATCATGAGACCACATGAAAAAGAATAAATAAGGAAAGACAAGGGAAGAGAAATAGGAAATGTAAAAGGCCAAAGACTGGAAACTAACTCTTATTGGTATACGGGCCAGTTTACACTTTTTTTTAATAAATCACAGGGTTGCTTTTGTACATTATTCCTTAAAATTGCGTCTATGGAGGAGAAGGCCGGCGATGAGCATGGACCATCTCGGGGCTCCTGCCATGTCCTGCTCATCACAATTCAGAGCTACTTCCTGAGTGCCTGCTCAGTCCCCTCAGAGGTTCACCACAAATTATCATCTTCCAGAATTTTCAGAATGAAAAGGGCTACAGATGACACTGGGTCTACAGGCTTGAACTCCAGTCAGCCTGTCAGATGGAGACATCTGGTCACCCTGTTCAGGGGTGAATAAGGCTCTCTCCAGCAACCAGGTTGTTGAATGTCCTATAAAGGGAAACTGAAATGAGTATGCAGTGATTGACTGATTAGAATGAAAGGGGGGAGGTGGGAAAGTGCCAGAGGACCTGCATCAGGCAACATCTGCCTAAAACGAGGAGGACTTCTTGCCAATTGAACCAAAGAGCTGTGTGTCTTAGAGATGTCTCCGATTCCACCAGTTTCTGTTGCTATTGAACTCAGTTGATTCCTTATGATTGAGCTGAGGCCTCCCAACTGCACCCGGTGCTTCTTCTGCGGTCTTACCAGTGCACCCTATGTGGAAATGATTCCACTGACTTATAACAAGGTGACTTGAGTTCCAGAGAAGACCCAAGAGACTTGAGACCTTTCAATCAACTGGTGTCACCAAGATTGTCTTTACAGTTAATTGATCAAATAATTGTCATTTTAAATTTATCT
This sequence comes from Glis glis, assembly GCA_004027185.1. NCBI lineage: Eukaryota > Metazoa > Chordata > Mammalia > Rodentia > Gliridae > Glis > Glis glis. The sequence goes on from PVJS01002641.1 coordinate 23,262, forward strand.
GAAATTCATTCTCTCATTTAATCATTGAAATCTGACTTACAAGCATGGCGCCCACTAGCCATGTGTGGCTGTGCTCTTTTTATGTGGCTAGTACATCTGAGGAACTGGATTTTTAATTTTACTAATTAAAAATTTTAAAACAGACAAAACACAGTTATCAGAAAATGCTTAAGTACATTTGATACAATTTGGTTACATGAATCTTCCATGTCAGTTGTCAGTTTTATGAAATCTAAATGCAGATTGGATATTTCCAATGAAAACTTGGCTCCCAAATTAAGATCTGCTGTAAGTGTAAAATACACACTGACTTTGAAAACCGAGTACCAAAACATAAAATATCTCATTAATAATTCATACATTTCTTGCTGATCATGTGCATACCTATAATCCTAAAATTTGGGAGTCTGAGACAGGAGGATTGCAGGTTTGAGGCTAGCCTCAGCAATTTATCAAGACCCTCAGCAACTTAGTTTCTGACACCCTGTTTCAAATTAAAAAATAAAAAGGGCTGGGAGTGTAGCTCAGAGGTAGAGTGCCCTGGGTTCAATCCCTAGTACCCCCCACCAAATCATATATTGCTTACATGTTGAAATGATAGTATTTTAGAAATACAGGGTTAAAAAAAGAATACTACTAAAAATCATTTCACCTGGGTTTCTCTTTCCTCTTGAATGTGGCCACTAGTAAATTTATTTATTTATTTATTTATTTTTTTTTTTGCGGTACCAGGGATTGAACCCAGGGGCATTCTACCTCCGTGCTACACCCCCGGCCCTATTTTTTTTATATTTTATTTTGAAACTGGGTCTCACGAAGTTGCGGAGGGCCTCACTGGGTAGAGAGAGAGAGAGAGAGACAGGGAGAGAGAGAGAGAGAGAGAGAGAGCTGAGGCTGTGAGGCTGGCCGCGAACCCGGATCCTCCGGTCTCCGCCTCCCAAAATACTGGGATAAGCGTGCACCACCACGCCTGGCCCACTAGTAAATTTAAAATGGCACATGTGGCTTGTATTCTCTTTCTGTTGGACAGTGCCCGTTCAGGCATTGGTTATCTGCAGTGTCCCCAGCAGCGTGCTCCCCACAGGCAGTAGGCATGGATTCTGTGAGGTTATTGCCCTGTGTAGGGGGATGGGCTTCCTGTAGGGGCTGGAAAATAAACAGATAGATAATCAGCATGAATTCAGAGTCTGGTAAGTGCTAGGAAGCAGCTATGCCAGATGATGCTTGAGTGACTGAGGTGGGAGGCCATGTTTAGAGAGTGTCAAAGAAGCCGGGCGTAGTGGCGCACGCTTGCAATCCTAGTACTTGGAAGGCTGAGACAGGAGGATCACAGGTTTGAGGACAGCCTCATCAATTTAGTGAGGCTCTCAGCAACCTAGTGAGACCCTGTTTCCAAATAAATAAAATCGGTCTGCAGTGTAGCTCCAAGGTAGAATGCCTCTGGGTTCAATTCCCAGTAGCACAAAAAAAAAAAAAAAGACAGTGTGAAAGAAGATCTCTGTGCATCAAGTTGAGCTGACACCCAAAGGCTGAGGGGCGCTGGAAGGAGTGATGGAAGGTTTCTCTGGAAAGGAGGCCTTCGATTTGGGCCCTGAGGGTGGAGATGCTGTGCTTCCTTTAACTCCATTCAGAAAGATACCTTCAGCTACTGGGTCAAAAGGAGGACGTGGAGAAAGCTCTTGGCTTGAGCCCAGGCCTGGCAACTTCGAAGCACAGATCCAGCTGGGCCAGAGGCCAGGCAATCAGCAAGCACATGGGGCGAGAGTCTGTTGGAGATTCGTCATCCTGGATGTTGAGAGCTAGGACTGTGACAGGTGGCTCCTCCTTGAGAATCAGAATGCTTTTATTTTGATGGCTGGCTCTGCACAGCAGAATGCATAGTAGGTTTTAATGGTGGCGCTTTCGGTGTGCCTAGCTCTACCATGCTGACTAAACTTGGAAAGGGTCACTATGCGCTGGGGTAGATCCTAGTCATCTTCACCTGGAAGTCTCAGCAGAGACTTGGAAGTGGACCGAGAAGCAGCATTTATGGCAAGTACACATAATTTGGCCAGAGTGGCTGCATCGGTGGGTGTCAGGGAGCTGGTAAGACGTTACACCTGACTGACTGGCATGAATTGAAATCAACAAAATAGATGAGTGGTAGCAAAGTCTTGAATGGGCCTCTCCGCATACCCAGAACTAGTCTAGTCTTGCTTAAGAGATGGTGTGGGATCTGGAGTCAGGTCTCGTCTAAATTCTGCTTTGCCAATTACTGGCTGGGGGAACATGGGCAAAGAATTCAACCTTTCTGTGTCCAGTTTCCTCTTCCATGATTATGTCATTTGCATAAGGACTTTTATGTGGATTAAAGTGCCCCATCAATTGTAGCTATTATTATTATAGACATTATGTTCATTATTCCCGCTTTTCTCTATCTTTTTATTTATATATTACTATATAAAACAAAGTTACATGATACGTTGGGCCATGGCTTCCAGGTTAGCGTTTGGGGATACTTTATCCAACACAACCGAATGAGATGGCTCTAATATAACACTCGGGGAAAAATAACATAATCTTGGCTCTTTGGGGCAGCAGACTTTGGCAAACCCATGGAAATCACAGTTTTCCTCTAAAATTATTCTCACATTTCCAGTTCTAACCATTTACAGTGAAAAAAATCTACGGAGATTTATGTTTAAAATAAGTCACTTGCAAGAGGAAGGATTATAGAGAGGCGTCTTTACCTGAGTCATTTTGTTGACAACATCTGCCACTTAGAACATCTTAACATTTAGTTTCTCTGGTTCTTTGTCAACTTAAGGAGGTGTAGACTTCGTGCTAGGTGTGGGCTGGGGGTAGTGTAAAAGCCTTTGTTGGAGTTCGTTTTCATTTTTAGTTAGAGAATAATTCAGTTCTCATACGTAATGTAGTGGGAAAAGCACATGCTTAGTGAGGAATGTATTTTATTCCACTCTGTACATTCTTACAAGTATCCTTGGACATTTGCTTATTAGCCTTTTTGAATCTCAGTTTCTTTTTCTGGAATATGAAAATAGCATCCATCCTTGTACCTGTTGAGGGGATTAAAGGCTATGGAGGCAGAGCACAAGAGACCCACTGTGATGCTTGTTGAGAAAACCCAGTGACCCTGGTTATGGTGTTACTTTCCCATCTCAAGACAGCACGTTTAAATTGTGTACGTAGGTTGAGGAGGGCACTGATCAGGGTATCAGGAAAATCAAAATTCCATACTTAGGTAGTTCAGATCATAACTTGGTGAAAGTCATTTATCCAGAGCACAAAAAAGTCAGGGTTCTAAGGATTCCTTATATTATGGTGTTTTTGTTTTCCCTAACTGTTTTCCTACTCAAGACAGAGAATATTTTTATCTTTTGATGAATGTGGTTGAGAACTTTGAAAGCATTCTCAGAAACTGTCTTCCTGATATTATCTGTGTCCTCGGATATTCTAAACATACCTTGAGATAAAAGCAATGAATTAGAACTTAGGTTTATAACACAGTTGGGAAAACATGCCAACAGCAGCGATTTGTGGGACAGCCAACACAACCCTATCAAACGCTGCTGGGCTTCACAAAGGTGTGCTGTGCACCTGGGGTGTTTATCCATGATACTTGGTGGTTACTAGGTGTGTGCATGCTTATTTATGGCTGAGGGAATAAAAGCCTGCAAATGCCAATGCATGACTAATAGCAGTAGAATTTCAGTCAGATGAGTACCATTATTAATTTATGGTTCATTTCAATTTCACGTACTAATTAAATGCTCATTACATGTTCAGTGCATAAGTGTAACGAGACCATTTCCTTGTAGGCCCATACTATGAATCAACAGTTCATCATCACATTTTTGGAGGCCAAAAGTTTGTTTTAAATATCCCTTTCTCTTTTTTTGCCCATGATTAAATTGCACGTGAAAGTCAGGCATCATGTGTCAGATCGAAATGGTGGTGGAACAGTGGTCAAAAGCAGGTCCGAGGGGAGAAGATTTTTCCTATCACAAATAAATTGTAAGCCCAGTTGGATTTGAGTTCCTCATTTGTACAGTGAAGGAGTTGAACTAGAGGGATCACTAAGATTCCTGCCCCCAAAGCAAAGAATCTGTAGCAGGCTGCCAATTGGAGGGTACCATAGGCCATTGTTATCTGCTGTGTTAGCCAGGGTGCTCCAGAGAAACAGGACCAATAGGAGATAACTATGTCCTCTTGGTACCCTGTATGAGCAGAAGAGAGAGAGAGAGGGAAAGAGAGAGAGGGGGAGAGAGAGAGAGGGGGGGGAGGGAGAGATATTAAAAGAGGGGAGAGAGGAGGAAGAAGAAGGAAAGGAAAAAAGAAAGAAAGATAGATTATGAGGAATTGGCTCACTTGATTATGGAAGTGAAGAAGTTCTATAGTTCTATAACCTGCCTTCTACAAGGTGGAGACTCAGGGACCCCTCCTTAGCAACCAAGCCCCATTTCCAACATTGCTACCCTATTTCTGTGAGGGCTAGGGACACATTCTAATTCCAAACCATTACAGCCTGAGAACCAGGATAGCCACTGATGTAACCCCAGTCAGAGGCCAGAAGCCCAGTGTCCCAGCTCATGCTGTCGGGCAGGTAAAGGAAGAATCCTCCCTTCTGCTGTCTTATGCCTTCTTCAGGCCATCAATAAATCGAATGATGTCTACATACATTGGGGAGGGAAATCTTTACTGGGTCCTCAGGTTCAGATGCTAATATCATCCAGAAACACATTCACAGTTATATCCAGAGGTATTGTTTAATCTGGATACCCTGTAGCTTAGTCAAGCAGACATATAAAAGTAACCACCATACACGCTCACTGTTGACATTTTTGGGGTAAGATTATTTCCCCCTTTCTTAGGTTTATGAAGCAAAAACTAATGAATGCAGAAAGCCACCAGGTTTTTTTTTTTCTACCTACTGATTCCAGAATAAGAAGATTCTTGGAAAGAATGATATCCTGAACTCTGCACCTTCCCCCTGAGGACCACAGGTCACTTGCCGTGACGTGGTTTGGAATTAGGATGTGGACTCTAGCATGTGAGCTTTTGAGGGTACATTAGAGACAGAAGAGGTGGCAGGAAAGGCATAAATAGAGAAACAAGGATCTGCTCCCTGCCATCAAGGCACTTTCCCTGTGGTGTTGTGTTGGTCTCTCTTGGCCCTAAGCCCTTGTATCTTCTTGGAGGTATGCCAGAAAAAGGAGCTATCTCTGCAGAAGTCCTTATAGACGTCAGCCTTCATAGATTGTTGTTGGTCAGAGATTTCTTATAATGGCAACTGTGAAACCAAAACTCCGACAATTTAATTATATTCTGAAGAGTGTGCAGTGGCTCAAAAGTGACAAATGACTTCATGGTAGTCACCTGCAGTGTTTCCCCTCAAAAATGATTTTTAAAGATCTACTTACAAATAGGTTATTTATTGGGTACATTGCCCAGGGAGAGATTAACTCACCATTCGAACCTTGTGGGAATGTGCTCTTGAAAACATTTTTCTTCTTGCTACAGAGGTAGTCTTTTCAGTGGTTTTACAGATGCCGGTAATATTGAATTAATTGCAGAGGAACCTGACCTTGTGTTAACTCCCAGGGTATCCCCTTGCCCTGTCAATAAACATATGAACGATCCCTGACTTATGTTGGCTCCACTTACAAGTTTTTGAATTTACAATGGTGCAAAAGCGATACACAGTAGAAACCATACCTCTACATTTGAATTTGGATCTCTTCCTGGCCTCGCAATACGCAGCAGGTGCTTTGTCTCAATGTGGGGCTGCGGCAGCAAACCGCAGCTCCCCGTCAGCTGCACAATCGCGAGGGGGAACAACCAATACTCCAGTGTAGTGCATCGCTGGGCTGTGATGTTCAGCACAGTGGGTGTATTCGATGCATTTTCACTGAGGATATTTTCAGCTTACGATGGGTTTATTGGGACATGATCCCACTGTAAATCATGGAGCATCCATATGTGACAATTTTGCGGCCAGAGTGGTGGTGGCATTGGAAAGAACTATTTTATCAAATACCTATTATATGTGCCCTGCACTTTGACTCAGGACAAAATGAGGAAGCAAGTAGTTAGGTGAGTTCAACCACTTGGGTGGGATCACAGGGTATGTGTCATTTTAAATCTAGAACCGTCTAGTTTTGTCCATCCCATTTCTACCACTATATATTGTGAAAACCATTCATCACTGCAAGTTATGCCTTCAGCATAAAGCAAGCCTGCTGCTTCTGCTTCTGCACGGCTTTTCATCCTCATAGTCTGGGTCACATGTAGCCTTAGTAAGTAGAGTCTCTAAGGGGAACGAGCTAATCTATTTTCTCCTGAGTCTTACTGCAAATACAGGGTGGCATGTTTTATCCAGAGCCCAGAAACAGCTGTGATGCACTTTAGATGTACAGCTTTCCCACACAGTCCCTTAGGATCAGGGACTGTGTGGGTTCCCAGTTTCTGTATTATTGACCAACTTCACACAGTACACTGTAGTGGTAAGACCATGCTGACACTTTCAAAAGGTTGCCCTATAAAACATTTTATAGCAAGGAGGGACTGAGAACAATCCTCTGTTGCCAAGACATGCCCTTTTATGTTATCCTAACTCCCGCACTGCCACTCAGGGATCAGCCTTTTAGTGAATGTCAACAATTAACTAAATTGTCTTTCTCAACCCAAGAAGTCAGAGGCATGTTGGTAGATTCACCGATATAACACCAGTGCCTAACATAGTGCCTGGCTACTAACAGGTGCTCAGTAAATGTGTGTTGAATCAAATTGGTTTGAAAGCTTAGCAAAAGAAAACAACTATATCAAGCAAATATTGTGGGAGATCTCTCCCAGGAGCTAAGCAGCTGGTGCAAGGCCTTGAATGCCAGTCTAAGAAGGTCATAGAGTCCTATCCTGTTCCTCACGTATGAACAGGTGAATTAATTGATTTGGCAAATGCGTATTGCGTATCTGTTATCAGCTAGATACTCTGCCAAAGGCCTGGGACACGGATATAACAAACACAACCTCTTCTGCATTTGCTTCATGAAGAAGCCTGCCACATTAATAGTTAAAAATGTTGTTAATGCCGGGCGTGGTGGCACACACTTATAATTCCAGTACTTGGGAGGCTGAGACCAGAGGATCCAGGTTTGCGGCCAGCCTCAGCTACTTAGTGAGGTTCTCTGCAACTTAGTGAGACCCTGTTTCAAAATAAAGAATAAAAAAAAATAGGGCTGGGGGTGTAGCTCGGAGGTAGAATGCCCCTGGGTTCAATCCCCAGTACCGCAAAAAAAAAAAAAAATGCTGTTAATAATGGTTGTGGTGGAGATAGGCACAGGGTGGTCTGGAGGCACCTTAGAAGGAAAGGCATCCTTACTAAGAACGTACTAGTATAAAAGAATTTACCTACAGGAGTCCTCTGGCTTGAGCTTGGATGCGGCCCAACTTCATAGCTGTCCAGCCAAGGGATTGCCAGGGGTTTCAGTGATCATGATAGGAGAAAACAAGGGTCTAAGTTAGGGTTATGGCTCTGAAAATACCAAAAAGGTCAGATCCGATCCATCTCACAAACTATCAATTCTCCATGGTCCATGGAAGAGGGCATTTGGTAAGTTTTGCGGAATCTTTTCCTAGTCTTATTAATTATTTACATTATTACAGACATCATTATGTACGTAACCTACTCACTTTTTTTTTCTGGTGATTGGGATTGAACCCAGAGGCATTCTACCTCTGAGCTACACCCTCAGCCCTTTTGATTTTGAAACAGGGTCTTCCTATGTTGCTGAAGCTGTCCTTGAACCAATGATCCTTGTATTTTAGCCTCCCAAGTACTGGGATTACAGGTGTATGCCACGCCCAGCTACCTACTGGCTTTTTAAAACATGACTTTGGTAAACTCCAAGACATTTGTGTTTGTTGGACTTGCTCTGCAGAAAGCCCAAGAATGTTCTATGGTGGAGGAGCACGTAGCTCGCTCTCCATGGAGGGCTGGCATTCCCACAGCTTGCCTTGCTTCCAGTCCTCATCCCAGAGCTATTGCTAATTACTCCATAAGAAAAAAAATAGTTGGAAAGTTTATTTTCACAAAGCAAACAATGAAAGACTTAACATAGCTATAATTTCGAATTTTTCATGATCTGGATGCCAGTTCTCTGAGGTTAATGCAAATTGTCTTAATGTTAGACAAAAAAGTAGGTGGAAAGGTTTCAGAGATGCAGTGGGATTTTTCTACCCACATTGGATCCCAGGACCTTTGATGTTGTCTTCTCTTGCTTGAAGCAGAACACTTCCTTCAGCAGACGGCCTACTTTGGAGGGTGGAGAGCAGGTTCAGAATGGTGATTTGGCCTTCCTGCTGGACTTCACCCATTGGCCATGGAAGCACCTCTGTTGGATCAAAGTATTGACCTTTTTCCCATGCTCAGCTCTTACCTAGGAAAATTGAAATCAAAGAATTACCAGGAGTGGATCATATAGATCTCCTGATTTCTAGGTTTTGTTTGTTTTGGTATTGGAGATTAAACCCAGGGACATTCTACCTCCAAGCTACACTCCCAGTCCTTTATATTTTTTTATTTTGAAAGAGGGTCTTGCTGAAGGTGTCTTGCTAAATTGCTGAGGCTAGACCCGAACCTACGATCCTCCTGTCTCAGCCTCCCATTACAGGTATGCTCCTAACTGCTTTCTTTATAAAACCTCTACCTTCATTGCCACATGAGATCAACTGAGTCTAAACTCAGCCTGCAGCTCTTGAGCTAATACAAGAAGGAAACTCTTGGTGGGCATAGCTTGGCACACCAGCACATCGCCATGGTTGGAATGGTGGATATTGGTGTGCCAGGAGCCATGCTAAGTATTGATGTCAGTCAGCTCATGTAGTCTTCAGATGCAATTATCTTGCCCATTTTACATGCGGAGGTTGTGTAACTTGCACGAGGTCACCCTGCTTTGCACTGGATGAACAAGACTTCTCAACATAGGTTCCTTGAACTCCGGAACCCAACTTTAATCAGTAACCATCATGTCTATCTTTGCCTCATCTTGTCAATTCCATCAGTTCAGAGCAGCTGGGTAACTAAGGATTTTTGTTACTAGGGTTTTCTTTTTTTTTTATTTGGAAAATGTTCAGGCCTTGAACTTTATGTGCTCTTAAATTACAAGTCAGAAGGTGCCCTTGAGGGAAAAAGGATTCCTGTCATCACTGCCAAGGCTATGCCTAGGAATTCTTTTGCCTGTTTTAGGGTTTTTATTCTCCACTCATCAGATAATTATGTCATTTGCAGACTAAATGTCTTAACTCATTTTAAAAAATGTTTCCAATTGAGTAATTAAGGACCCCCCAAAATTCTTAGCATGGATGATAAAAGCTCCCGTGTATGATTCTGCCTGCCCTGGTTTCTTATTCCTCCTTCCCTCATCTTTTACCCAGGAAGCTTCTAGTAGAGTGTTTGATCAGCTTTGACTAATCTCCAGGCATAGAAATGTTATGAGAGAAGAAAAGATGTTCCTGTAACCCACTCATCAGGATGTTTCTGAGGGAGCCGCTGCACTCTATGAAAAGAAACCTGGGCATGGATTCCCTTCATCATTCTTCTTGTTTCAGGTCCCTTCCTGCTGTGTGACCTGACCGAGCCACTTAATCGCACTGTGCCTCAGTCTCCCCACTGGCAAAAGGATGATTCTTCCATGGGAGAGTCTGATGGTGTTAAGGAAACAATAGGTAGAAAGATTTCGTTTTCTCTCTCCACAGTCTGGGAAATCTAATACTTGCTTTTTCTACTTTCCCTTATCTGTTTGGGGCTGTAAAAAGAACTTGGACTACCAATTAATGTTTTACAGAAAGAGTAGTTAATAAAGTCTCTAATTCTCTAAATTCTTTTGGGTGCCTACTCTGGGCGAGGTACAGTGTGGCTTCTCTAGGGTGTGGTGAAACTCAGAGACACGACGCTGGCCTCCTGGATGGCCACAGAATCTAGGCAACATGCTCAGATCCCCTCTGGCCAGCAGTTGTAGTTTTTGTCGTCTGCTTGTCTTCTGTCTCATTCAGAGCTGCTCTGTGTTATGCTGAAGGAAGTTTCCAAGGAGTACCCTAGGATTTTGATGACCCTTTCTCAAGTCACCAAGACTCACTCCGTAGGGGTGCTGGGAACTGTGGTCAAGGCTGGCTCTCACTCCAGGGCTGGGGTCCCTTATGTGCCAGGGTGGAACTCTTTGTGGGTGGGGTGGGCATGGCAACAGTTCCCCAGGTGCAGTAAATGCATTGTGTCTCCATGAAAACTGACACAGCAGACCCCAGAGTAAGTCATCCAAAAGACACAGCTGAGAGGAGGAGGAGCCAATGGTGGAAATGGACTGCTTCTAGGTCATCAAACTGAGAAAAGTGTCAGGTTTGCTGAGAGAGATGAAAATATGTTTCCTTTTCTCCTGCCTGAGCTGCAGCCCCAGGGCTCCTGTCATTGACCATGGTGGGCATGGATCACACTTTCAGGGAGAGGCAGACCCAGTGGAGTGACTTGGCACTCCTGCCTGTGACACACAGGACCCCCGCCAGGAACAGAAAGCCTGGACGCTGCTGGCAGGAGCTCCAGCCGGCACGCTTATTCATGGATCCTCCTGCAGCCTTCCAAGCGCTCTGCTCTGCGAGTTATGTCAAGTCCCACCTTGCTGGAAACCCCAACCAAACGTGGTTTCCGAGGTGAAGAAATAGCACTCAAATTGAGAAAACATTTGGTTTGCCGCAGGCAACTGGATTTAGGGGAGAAAATGCCAATCCCTTCCCCGTTTGCCCAAGGATTTGGGACAGGATTTTTTCTCTGAGGCTGAAAGGCATGCTTCTCCCCCACCCTGACCAAAGGAGCTGTTTGCTAAATATTTCACAGGGTGATGATGGTGTTTAAGAGCTGCCACAATCCCAGTATTTGGAGTTGCAAAACAGCTCTGCTCTCCCTGCCAAGGATAGGGTTAGAGTTCAGGAAAAAGAGAGATGCAACCTAGTGCAATGGTGCACGCCTGTAATCCCAGTACTTGGAGGCTGAGACAGGAGGATCACAGGTTCGAGGCCAGCCTCAGCAACTTGGGGAGGCCCAAAGCAACTTAGGGAGACCCTATTTCAAAATAAAATATAAAAAGGGCTGAGCTATATCTTGGAGGTAGAATGCCCTGGGTTCAATCCCCAGAACACCCCCCCCCCAAAAAAAGAGAAATGCAATGGAGACTCACATGAGAGACCTTTCCCCATGGCTGGCCTTTCTCATTTCTTGCTGCTGACTAGGGACCCAGAGGTCTCCATCAGCCCACTCCTCACCAGGGATTTTATACTACTCATTTATTTATGGATTTTGAACTCATTTCAAGGCTTAAAAATGTAGGTTAACTTCGAGGTTAACCTACATAGAACAGTTGTGCAAATTTTATCCACACCCCCCAACAAAAAGCTGCCTGCTCATTTATCTATGGCAACAGGAAAAAAATACCATTGGTTTTTACCCACCCCCATTTGGTTCACAGACCTAGAGCTCACCAACATAATGGTTAGTTCTCTGATTTCCAAGATTTTTAATCCCGATAATGACAGGATTCAAAGATGCAAGAAGGATTTAAGACCTGAAGCTAGCAGAGAATTTAGAATGCTTCTCATTAAAAGAAATAGAGCAAGTGAACAAAATTAAAACTGAAGGTACCCAGTTCTGAACTTACGTGCTCAAACCATCCCTCCTCCTCGTTTTTCTGCTGTGATCAAGATCATAGCGGTAGGGTCCATAGAAGTTAGAAACAAAAGCCATTGGCATCTATATTTAAATAGCTAGGAGAATAAGACAATATGTGTGATGGAGTTGAATTGTTCAACAGGGAAGAATGTTTCTCCCCAGATGAATATAACTCTCATGATCCTTGCTTGCGTGCCACGGAATTAAGTGGGATGTTGTATTGAGAAGCTAAATGCTGACATACTTTTCGATACTTAACAAATCACCCCTGTTCTCTGCTTGGAGAAATGATGAGAATAACTCCTCTTTCCTTTGCCAGCATTTGCCTCTTTTTTATATTAATCTCAGCTGAATTGAACAATTTCTCCACTCTGTACAAAATAATGCTCCTCTTTGTATTCACTTGATATCCAAGTTGAGGGCATCCAATTTTTACAAATACAGATCTGGGAATATCTTGAATGACTTATGCACAGAGCTGCAAGATTGGTCAAAGAGAACCAAGATCTGTTAAGCAATGAACACTTTGTTTTAAGGTTAAATTATCATTCTTGGAGTTACCTAAAACTTCACCTATGCTAAGAACAGAAGGAGATGTAACTTATATTTACCTTAAATGTCCAATGGGTTTTATTAATCACATTGCCTTACCTTTCAAATTGCTTGAAGGATGATTATTCCAAAGACAAATACATATAGAATGAAGTTCTCCCACCTTGTTTTTAATGCAGCGATAATTTTGATCCTAGAGTGAAGCTGGAAGGAATTATGTGTTGTTCCAATTAGGTCCCTGCATTAAGAGATTGCATTTAATCAAACCTGCGAATTTAACCCCAGGTGGCATTCAGACAGCAGAATTAGTTTTAGGTACTTTAGAATTCCATTTCCTTTTAATATGTGGGCAATCAAAATTGTTTTAAAATTTCTTAAATTAATATTCCTAAAGTGTGAAATGGGAAAAACTGAAATACAAGTTAGAAAATGGAAGAATCTTTGGATGTAATCTTGCCACTCAACAAGTATTTAATGAGTTCACATTAACAGCTTTTTCTTTTAATACCCCAGTCCTATTTCATGAGTTGGCACATGCGTGTACACACAAACACATACATACACTTTTTTGTGACTTCTCCTCCTCCTCCTCCTCCTCCTCTTCCTCCTCCTCCTCCTCTTCCTCCTTTCTTTTTTTTTTTTTCTTTTACCCACTGGAAAGCATTTTGGTATGCCTCAGAATAAAGGAGTTATTTTTTTTCTAGAAGACAAACCTGTCCCAAAAAGACAAATATGCTTGAGACAAACATAAAATAAGTATCTTGCCCATCAGTGGATTTTAAGGAAGTTTAGGGAGTGGCACGATCCATGGAAAAATTAACCAGAAATCTTTTGAGGTTATCTTTCCTAGAAAACAAACAAACAAAAACCCTTCCTTGCAAATTGGGAAAAACCCATTGCTTATGGGCATTATTACTAGTGGCTAGCATGGGCAAAGTCTTAAATTTAAAAGCTTTAAAATATTTAATATCTAATTAAACATTTATATGGTTATATTATTAATATATTTTATTAAATATTAATATTTAATATTGGAATATTGAAATTCAAGTGCTTAAAATATTTAATATTCAAATGTTAATGAAGTATGCCCTAATCTTTTTCTTATCGGTTTGACACCTTTTTCCGTTTAGCTTTAAAAGTTGGTTTCCAGCCATTTCCTTGCCCTTCATATTTCCTCTTTTGTAATTGATTTTGAATTCATACTTCTTTTGCTGTGTGCTTCGATTATGGACTAGTCATTGACCATTAAAATGTTAGAGATGTCTGTCATTAGTCTGGGCGAATGCATCACTTAACACCATGAGACTCATTGACTTGACTCACCCCGGGTCCTTGAACTTTATGGCATGACCGCTCATGGCTACAATAACATCCCAGGTTCTTGACCTGAGTCAACAACTACTTTGCTGTTCTGTATTTGTTCATTTTAATTGTAGATACTCTCTCTCTTCTGAAACTTAGGCTGGTAAGGTGGAAGAAATGTATGGCTCTTTCTCAATAAAATCTGTACAGCAGTGGGTATCTAGTGGGGGTCAAACAGTAGGGATCAACGATACATTCAAAACATAGAATTATATATGGAAAGAACATATATTTCATTAATATTTTTACATGATGTATAGCCAGTGATATAATCATTATTGCGCTACTGTCTCTGTTATTAAAATATAAAATATCCTATTATAATTTGGTAGCATTGAGACTAGACTTCTGGCTCCTTTTTTGCACTCATTCCTGTTTAAAATTTCCTGCTATTTTTCTTTTAATAGATAAACACTTAGACATGCCTGCTGAGAAAATTGATTAATACAATGTAAAAATACCCATTCATCTACACCTGTTTCTTGAGGGCCTATTAACAACTCTTGCCTTTGGTACTATGGATCCTAAAACCTAGTTTCCTTCCCACCAAGGCAGTGGGGGAAGCAAGCAATTAAAATAGAAAGTACTAAGTACTGTGGAAACCAGCATTTGTGCAGCCCATTAACAATAATGACCCTCTTAACAATAATGCCATTTACAAATGCAGATATAGAATACCAAGAATCCATGGGATTTTCCCAGCGTGGTCAACCTAATGGTTGGTGGGATTTTACCAAGAACTTGGGTATTGTATTTTCCCATTTTTGTTCTTCACTGCCGATTCTGTACCCCTCTGGACACAGAGAGTGTTGTGCTGTTGTGGCATATGTAAAGAACACACACTGGATATTTTTAGATATAGCTAAAAAATAACGACTTTGCTTTTTTTTTTTTTTGTGGTACCGGGGATTGAACCCAGGGGCTTTCTACCTCCGCGCTACGCCCCCGGCCCTATTTTTTATGCTTTATTTTGAAACCGGGTCTCACGAAGTTGCGGAGGGCCTCACTAAGGAGAGAGAGAGAGAGAGAGCGAGAGAGCTGAGGCTGGCCGCGAACCCAGATCCTCCGGTCTCCGCCTCCCAAAGTACTGGGATTACAAGCGTGCACCACCACGCCCAGTGACGACTTTGCTTTTAAAAACCTAACAATGTTTATTGTCTTGTAAGATTCGTCCAATGATGGGTTTAAAACCTAACTTAAAGTTTGTAGTTTTAAAGTCCAACAATGGGTATTATTTTCTTTTTTTCATAGATTTGCAGAGGTGGTAGTGTACAAGATCAAAAGATTCAGTAACCGTCTTCTGACACCTAGTACGGCAGCTACACCTGCTGCTACAGGAAATTGCATTTTATGCCTTATGTTGAAATGTTTCATACTTGGGACCCTTCCTATCTTAGGGATTATTTTATAATTTCTCTTCTGTTATTTGACATTGCATAATTGAGAAGACGGAATGTGCACAAAGCCTCCCTCACTGAACCAGTTCACATGGGCTAACGTCCCAAGATCTGGACTAAAGGGTCCCTTGCCGAAACCCTCATGTTTTAGAGGGTCTTGCTTGATCCTTCTTTCAGCTGAGTTTGTCCTCTCATTTGAGGAGTTGCTGAAATTGTGGGGACATGTTCACATAGGCCTCCTTCCAGATCAGATTCCAGGTCCTCAGGAGTCCAGAATTGGTTGACCAGATAGCTGGGGATCCCCTTCCAAGCTCTCTGCATGGGCCTCTTTCTTTGTTTATCCACTAGAGGGCGAAATGCAATGCCGGTAGGCCTGAGGATTGCTACAGGCACCTGTGACCCATGGATAAGGTATAGACAAAAATACACAGATACTCAATCATGTTAGGCCTTTTGCATTAGCTAGTCTCATTGTCTATAATATTTTCTTTGAGATCTTTATGCTGCGGGTTCCTTATTGTTAAAGATTCTATTAAAGTATCGCATCTTTCAAGCAGGCCTTCCTAGACAATTTTACCTAAAAGTCCCCTCCTCCATAATCACTCTCACCTCCTCACATTATCTACTTTTTGCATTATTTAACACTATGAAAATCATCTTTTATTTATTTACATGTTTACTATCTGATTCCCGCTAGACAGGAAACTACCTGAGGGCAGCCAATTGATTGTTTTGTTCTCTAACATTCTGTTCTCTGACATCCAGAATAATACCTGCTGGGTAGTAGCCACTCAATGTGTTCTTTAGAGTGAGCAAAAATAAACAAAAGGACCTTGAGGATGGGGAATAAATTTTACTGCTTTAATTGGATGTAATTATTTATTTTTCCCTTTCATATATCATCCTAGCAGTGGAAGAAAAAATAGGTAACAGATTTAAAAAGTAAATTTTTAGAAGGGTATAAATAATACAGGAATAGTATAAAGAAGTATGACCTTAATTCTCTGAAAGTGAGTAATGTAGTAAGAACAATAAGACTATGAGTTTTTCCATTAAGCAAAATACAGCAATACTAAATTGATAACACAAGTTTCTAAAAGTGTGGCGTTCAGGGAAGGCCAACTAAATATAAAATTTTATGGTAGAGTCAAATTTTTGTTTGGCCTGTATCGTCTTCTGTGATATGATAGTGTTCCAAATGTACATGCAATATTTATTTCACAACTTCCTTCTAAATGATCTTTCAAAAAGTATGATTCCCTATATTCCTGACCACATATATTCTTTAGTATAAGCCTTTGATGTTTGCAGTCACTGAATAGGTTCAAAATGCCTGTTCTTAGTAAATCAAATAAAAAATCTGCCATCAAATAAAACACGGTGCTTAATTATATTCACAAGTTGCTATCTAAAATAAGTAGAATTCAGAGCTTAATGTGGCACATGTGCCTGTAATACCAGTACTTAGGAGGCTGAGATAGGGGGATCACAGGTTCAAGGCCAGCCTCAGCAACTTAGTGAGGCCCTGTTTCAAAACAAAAACAAAAACAAAAACAAAAAACGAAAAGAAAAGAAAAGAAAAGAAAAGAAAAGAAAAGAAAAGAAAGAAATGGGGGTAGCTTGGAGGTAGAATGCCCCTGGGTTCAATCGCCAGTAAAAAGCACGCGCGCGCGCGCGCACACACACACACACACACACACAATAGAATTCAAGCAATTATGTGTTTTTCCTTTAAAAAAGTACCTTAACCTAATATCAGTGTTTAATAACTCATTGGTTACACATTATTAGATGGAGAAAATTTAAAGAATAGAATTACCTTTCTCTAAACACATACTTTCACTAGATTTTTTTCCTACCTGTTAATTCTTATTTCTTGACCAGAGTTTTAGAAAATTTCTGGAATCTGTTGCTTTTTTATTTTAGGGCATCTCAGTAGTAAATGTCTTCATCGATTCTTCTTTTCCATAGCAAAAACTAGTATTTCCATCATGTACTTAATACATTTTTAAATTTTGATCAAGACAACTCTGTCAATGAAGGAAACAGAGAAGGGAAATATTTTCATTCTCTTTCCCCCAATTAATCCCTATCTATGTCTATTCAAGTTGTTTATGGTTTATAGTTACTAACTAGCAGTGCTTCAGTAAATAGCCTTGCATATTTACATGTGTACGTAAATATGTCAGATAAATTCCTGAAAGTGGAAATGCCTCTTTTGTGGATTTTGTCAGTAGCATCCAGTTATCCTCTACAGAGTTGTACAGGCTTACATTCCCCTTACCCTTATGTGAGCATGACTGTTCTCTATGCCATCACTAACAGTATAGTATCAACCTTTAGATTGTTTATATCTGAAAGGTGAAAAGCGGTGTCACAGTTTAGTTTAAATTTGCTTTTGCCATAAAACGTGTATTAGTCAGCTTTTCGTCACTGTAATAAACTTTCTGTCACAGGCTACTTATAAAGAAAATGAGATTTATACAGCACACAGTTTTGGAGGTTCAAAGTGTGAGATTGGTCAGTGCTATTCGTTTGGCCTCTGGTGAGAGTGGCAGATGGCTGCATATGAGGGTGGGAGGAACAGGTAGAAGCAAATGGTCACATCTCAAACAGGGAGCAGAGAGAGACGCGAGGATCTCAAAAAAAAAAATCTCTTTCAAGGACACACCCCCAACTGACCTAAGTACTCTACACTAGGCTTCACCCTTAAAGCTTCTATGGCCTCTCAATACTGCCACCCTGGGGACCACACTTGAATCACATGAAACTCGGAGGAGGGACACAGACCATAGCAATGTGCATGATGCTAGGCACATTTTTACATATTTAGGAAACTTGATTTATCTTTTTAGAGATTTTCATACTTCCAACCTTTGCCCGTTTTCCTACGGAAGTGTTCTCTTATTGATTATAGGAACTCTTTACGTATTAGGGAGGGAGGTAGCCTTTTGTCTGTGGTAGGAGTTATAAATTTTTCTTTTACTTGCGTTTCTTTTCTTTTTACCTTATTGTTCATATAGTTAAATCTATTAATTTTTCTAAATGTCTTTTTATATGATATATAGACAAACATCTTCCACTCTAAGATTGCATGTTTAAACCTACCATATTTCCTAAGGTGTCTTTATGGTTTTATTTATGCTTTACATTTAAGTTTTTGATTCATTTGAAATTGATCTTGACCCAAGATGTAAGAATGGCTTTGAGGTTTTTTTTTTTCCTTACCATTGTTTTTTCCAGCACTACAATTTATTAAGTAATTTGTTTTTCCTCACTGATTTAGGATAGCACCATTATGATATACTATCTTCTTGTATGTTTTGGGTCAATTTCATTACCTTCTATTTTATTCCATTGATATATGTGTACACACACACACACACACACACACACATCTGCAGACATTTGCTACAAGTATATGTTTTAAACATTAATTTTAATATATCTTAATATGTAAAGAGCTGATTTCTTCCTCACTGCAGTATATATTTTTTTAGTGACACCATAATTTGTTTCCCATTTATATTTATGCAGAAACTTATATATTCATATGATAGCATCTTTTTTCCTTCCTGTTGCTGGTAAATTGCCTGCCCTATGTATACTATCACAGAATTGGTAAATTCTAAAATAATGAGCTAAAATTGTGGGGGCAGGCTTCCCAGAATTATCAATTAATGTGTTTTGCTTGGCACGTGAGGTCTGATGAACAAGGACATCCTTAGACAAAGGTTCCTAAGAAGCAAATTCAGTGTTCGCCTGGACGGGGGAGGAGGAGAGGTCTGTGAGGAGTGTCCTAAGACCCTGTAGCACATGCATATTGAAATTAATGGAGGATAGACACGACTCCAAAAATCCTGCGGTTTTCCCAGTCGGGGGGTTCACTGTAGTTCCGTGATATGTGGGAAATGAAACTTTTGGAAATTAAACTAGTGAGGGAAAGCACAAGATTATATTCTTCTTCTGGGCTGACTGTAGTTGTATGAAAATGAAGTTTTAAGCGTCTTTTCTTTGCAGTGGGCTCTTGGCAAGAAATGAAGTCTGTATAATGCATTACTTCTGAGTTTTCCTTAAAGAGCTTAAGGATAGGCATATGGATAACAGTTTAAAAATAGAAATGTGGTCTTTCCAGTCATAGAAACCTTCTCTATCCAAGAGGTGCTTTTCCCGGTCTCCAAAAAAATACAGGGCTATAGACTCACACCCTCAAAGCACCAAAGCAAAATACATGGTATTACACACCACACACACACACACACACACACACACACACACACACAACCACTGGCCCTTTTGGGAGTACTGCAACCCTGTGATCAGACAGAGTGACTTGTAGTCAAATTTGGATGCCATTGTGCTATGCCACCTTCTAGCCACCAAGCCCTGTAACTAAGCCTTCTTGTGTGGTCAAATTATAGAAGAGATGCTGTTTGGTAGATATTTTGTTCTATTTTAGTACCCATCATTTTTCTAGGAAGATGGTTGTCACTTGGTTTTCTCTTATACTTACCCCACTTATCTACTTGTGTATATGCCTAGGGAAAAGGGCATTCTTACCATGTCATTGTAGAAAAATTATCCACTCCTACCCCAGTGTAGACTGTCCCGATCTTTAGGAGTTTCTTTATTGAGTCCACACTGGGGGACGGTTGATACTTTCTGGTTTGTGCGCACATACAGGTTGGCAGTTTGGAATTTATAGACTCCGTTGGAAAAGATCATTGCTAATATAACATTTGTTTTGAAAATAGTTTTGTCTAAACAAATGTGTACTCTTTCTTTTTTCTTGCCAAGCATGGAAATATGAATTGGCTCAACCTTATTGAGATGAGTCTTAGAGACAGTAATGAAAGATAAGGATTGTAAATATAAGTTGCAGGGTTGAACTGGTCATAAATGGTTTAAGTAATACAGTGATAGGGCCTATGTCAGGTGCCATTTATGGAGGTAATTATACTTTTACGAAATGGGAAATGGTGAAATACTTGGTAGATTTCCCTGGTAAAATGTGAGTCCTTCAACAGAAATGTCAATTCTTGCTCATTTTTATGTCCCCAGCACACTGCCTGGCACACGTAATGCTTATTAAATGAAACTCATTCTGTGGAAAGATTGACATGAAGAGGTTTGGCATGAAGAGGTTAACACATTTCCTGGAAACAGATAATGTCCACACAAGCCATATATATCCGCTGCTCCTCTTGGATGGAGAGGATATTTTAGTTTCCCTTCTCCACCAGCAATCCTTCAATCCAGTAGGCAAGAGAGGTTTTGAAGTCTTTACTGAATGGGTGGCTGTGGAATTACAGTCTCCCCCACCTTAATTTTTAATTTTTTTGTGGAAAGTAGTAATAAATGATCAAATAGAGCATTTCAAAGCATTGTGACTAAATTATCTACCACTAGAAGAAATAAATGAACATTTTGAACAAACTGAAGAATTCTACCATGGCTGATACTACATTTGAGATGTGCCATTGAAACTGGAACATGCTCATTTTTATGTTGCCATAATGATGACCTGTGTTTAAATATATTCCCGTATATGCCCCTACCACTAGGTTACAAATCCTGCATTCAACACATGGATCCTAGTTAATTTGTTTAAGCAAGGGTTATGGCTAAATACTAAGACTTTTCTCAAATGTAGCAGGTTGAATTTTAGAGCTGGCGAGGAACCTGTGGCTCAGGAAATTGAGTTATTTCTCCAATTTTGTGCCGGTGGTAAGACTAAGGCTTTGATTTTCTGATTCCCCAGCTAGTGCTTTCCCACCACACTGTGTTACAAAAAACCATTTTAAAAAATGTGTTATCCTGGGGCATTTGGCCCCAGGATGTTTTTTAAATTTCATGTGTGATTTCAGAACCCTTAAAAATTTGATCCAAGTATAGGTCAGGGACATGTGGGCCAAATGCTGCCTGTTTTTGTACATGAAGTTTTGCTGGAACACAGGCATACTAATTCACTTCTTTACTGTCTCTCGCACCCCAACGACAGAATGAGCAATTGCATCGGAGACCATAGTACCTGCAAAGCCTAAAATATTTAGTATTTGAACCTATACGAAAAAAGTTGGCCAACTCTTACTACACAGTGAGAACGGACAAATACCTTTAAAAAGTTAACACTGTCACTTTGTAATGCATTGTGAGTAACGCGTGCTTTTCAAAAAAGCTAAAAGTCTAGCTTGTTGTTGAGATATATAAATGATCTGTCTATAAAAGACTAAAGTGCCTGCTTGCATTAAAAATTCAAAAGAACTGAATCTGTAGGAAATCACCGAGCTCTTGGACTCGGAGACTTTAGTTGCCACAGTGAGGCTGGGGACTTAACGACAATTGACAGAAGATAGGCACGGCCCTCGACTGTCGTTCATGGTGTGCTAACTCTGATGGAACCTGAGCACTCACCACACGCCCTTCTTCTTGGCAGGTGGAGTGGATCCAACAGCAAGTGGTGAAAAAGCGGACAAAGAGGGATTATGACCTCAGTCGCGCCCAGTCGACCTACTTCAACGATCCCAAGTGGCCAAACATGTGGTATATGGTAAGCTCGCTCAGGAAGCCTGGCCTGGGGCCATGCCATCCAGTTTTGTGTTGTATGGGAAAAATCTGTTGACACTGGGAAGATACAGTTATAGTGACCAGGGACTTTTTCCTGTTCCCAGATTCACCGTATCAGACTCGTTAATGGCATATGATGTTTTCTGGACCCTTGGGCTCTAAGGAGAAAGAGAAGGGAACTCCAATTCACAGAGATGATGTTTAAAAGCACACATTTTATGTACTAGTATGTACATTTGGGCCAGAAGATAGGAAAATATACTAAGATGAAGTTACCCTAAAACCTATCAATAGTTGTATTTACTTTGCATACACATTTCCTCCACCTTGGTTCCTGGTGCATGGAAATCATCAAAACAACTCTGCTGTTAAGTATCGTGATTTACATCATATAATGCATGCCTGCTCGCTGTAAATAATTAGTTTTTAAAACTAGACCCGGAACAAAGATAGTTAGAAAGTATTTGACCTGTAATTAGTTCGGTGGTTCAAGTGAGAGATTTTTTTTCAGAGAAGGAAACTTGCTGAACGTGTTGGGAAGAGTGGTCCGCCAGTTCACTTGACAGTGTCTGCTTTGAAAATATACTTCTCTAGTCTTAGGGATTTTTAGCTTCATGATTAATTCTAAATCATGAAATTCAGATGTCATAGATTTGTTCTGTAATCTTTTAAACGCTCTTTGCTTTCGTCTATCTTGAGAACTTTTATTGCCAGAGTATTTTTCATTATTCTACTTTGTTTTTTATAATCCTGATCCCTGATTCTCTACAAAATGTCTCCAAGAGGATGAAAGTCCAAGATCCATTGCATTTCCTCCCATCTGCGCCCTGCTTTCCTGGCTTCTTCCCTTGCATTCCTTCTGCCCGGGGTGCTGTCCCTGCCTTCCCCACCTCCTTGGAGCAGCATTCCCCAGTCCTTCAGAGATCACACCCGAGATCCACTGCCCCAGCAGGTCTCTCCTGTGTCCCTACCTATCATCATTTTCCCTTCCCTGGTGTCCTGAGCCCTCTATGCCTGCTGCTCATGGAATCTATCACTTGGCACTTCATATTCTCATTATTAATATTGTTTTTCCATCTCCTCTGCTAGGTTGGGGGGTCACTTGAGGGCAGCCTGATCCTTCTTTATATTTCCCCAAGAACTTAACCTAGACCCTGGCCATGCTAGGAATTTGTGCTTATTTGGAGGTGAGGGACTGTGGCTGGTATTTCTCTCGAATCACCCTTTCCTGGTCTTAACCTGCAACTGGAAGGTTGTGGAAATACTTTAGACTCCAAACAGAATTTTACACAGAAAGGTCTATCATGTTTAAGGAAGAAAAGAAAGGAGTCATAAAGCTAAGTGCCAGGGGAGGTGGGAAACGAGACATCATTAGGATAGGGATCACCCAAGGGGACAGTAAGACACATGGCAGCTTATTAGCTCTAAGACCAAGAGGGAGTGAACCACAAGGGAAGGCATTGGAATAAGTGTTGGCAGGAGCTAAAGAGCTTTGTCTGCACCAAAAAAGTGATGAGAATGCAGTAGGATTAGGAAATAGGGTGGAAGCAAAAGTGCTTTTACACCACTGTTTATAAAACCAGCATGAGGGAGACCTTCCTTGCCTTACTTTTCTCCTTGCAGGAAAGAGCCAAGTTGCCTCCTGCACACACACCCCTGGACTTTGCACATGTGTGACACCTTTTCCTGACAGGCTCATCCTCTTAGCAGGGCAGGCTGGACTCCAGAAAGAGCTCCTTAACACCTTGGCTAGCCTGGCGACTGGAGGTTTCAGTGCCCGCCTCCCAAGGAACCACTGTTATTTCATTGGAACATCTCTTTCCAACACGAGGAAAGATGGAGAGAAGAGCTTTAGTTGGGTCATTCAAAATGGTGGATTTTTTTTTTTTAGCACAGAAGTGATAATAATAATGCAAATAGGCAGCATTTATTGAACAGTTATTATGTTCTGGGTAATGTACTAAGCACATGAGCAGTTTTGTAATTCAGTGCAAACAATTGTGTGTTAATATTGGCCCCATTACAGGAGAGGGAGCTGAGGTTCGGGAGGTTGAGGAAAGTTGCCTGGTGTCACCCAGACCAGAAGTGGTAGAGCTCAGAAGACAGAGTAGGCGGGTTGACTCCAGAAGTTGCTGGGTGAGACGACATCCTGTCCCTGCCTTTCTACTACTTACAAGCATTGCGAGGAAGACACTAGTCCTGCCCATTGGAAACTTCTAATCTTTCCATAGAGAAATGGTGAATACACAGGACAGAACAGTGGGCACCATGTGGGATGGACACAGTACCTTGGGGACAACCAATGCACTTCAGAGATTTCCATTACATGACGACTTTTCCCTTAACAAAAAGGGCTAGGAATAGGGTCCAGACCTTGTGTTTACTCATCGGGGGTATTCTGACAGAACGACAGCCAGGACTCCTAAATCTCCAAACCTGGATTCCAATCTCCCTTGCTTCACTTGGTATATCTATTAGTAAGAGGGCTAAACTCTTCTCATCTATAACATAAGGGTATCTAGCTCCAATGAATGAGTTACCCATGGTCACATAACAAAATATCACAGAGCTTTGTTTTTAAAATAACTAGATTCTCATGGGTTCTGCTGGTGAGGAGTTCAGAAGGCCAGTGATGATGGCCTTTCTCTGATCTGTGGCCGAAAAACTCGAAGGCTCTATGCGAGGGGGAAGATCCATTCTCACGGTGGCTTATGCCCATGGCTGGCAGATTGGTCCCTCTCCAGTTGGGCCTCGCCACAGTGTCCACCTGACCTGACACTGGCTTCCCCCAGGAAGTGAGCTGAGAGGTCGAGTTGGAAGTGGTAATGTCTTTTATGATCTAATCTTAGATGTCACAGAGAGTCACTTCTGTCATTTTCTTAGTCCTACGAGTGGGCACTGATTCTTCGTCAAAGGGGACTATATTCAGGTGTGTATACCAGGAGGTAATGACCATTAGGAGCCATTTAGAGGCTGGCTACCACAGCAAAATGAAATTTTATATGAAAAGCACTTAACACTTGACACTAGAGTACTTTCCATAAATCATATTTGACTTTTTCATTGCAGTGCGTAGTGGTTTGTTTGTTTTGAAGGTACTGGGGAACTAACCCAGGGCCTCATACATGCTAGGCAAGCACTCAACTACTGAGCTTCATCCCTAGACCTTTAAAAAATATATTTTATTTTGAGATAGGGTCTCGCTGTGTTGCCCAGGCTGATCTCCTGCCTCAGCCTCCTTAGTAGCTGGGATTACAGGCGTGCGCCTCCATGTCCAGCCATGAATTATGTTTGTGTCTGTTGTTTTAATTGCTCCTAGTCACAGAAGGGCAAGGTCTATGTCCAGTGGGCATTCTTGGAAGCACTTTTTGGTGACACATTAGTGACACAGCTGAGGCATGCTGTTCCTGGGCCCTGACGCAGTTTCTGAGGGCTACTTGGCGAGCCTCCATAGAGCCCTGCCTCCAGCTCATTAGCCTGGGCCTGTCCCTGTCATTCTATATTTATCACAGGAGAATGGAGATTAAAGAATGGCATGAAGTGTGCCTGAGTGTCTCTTTTAATTAATTTAAAAGCCTTGCCCGTGTTGCTCCTCCCCTTGGAAACTGGTGTGTACAAACCATTGTGTGTATCCTTGAGGCTTGGGCAAGCTATTCAGGGAAATGTACACTTATGAGAATTTCTTATGGGCATGATGGCTGTATAATTATTGCCCTGTCCTGGCATATTGTGCTCCAGGAATTGGAGGACCCATTCCTAGAAACGCAACTCACTTCTCATTTCATCGTCAAGCTTCTCCATCTCTCCTTTGTCAGGCAAGGTGCCAAGCACTGGGGGTTTAGAAAGACACAATTCATGCCTCGAAAGGAAATCAGGAAAGCAAAGGAAGAAGAGATGCGTGCCAAACAAAGCTTGCTGGGCAAGCGACTCCTTCCTAACAGCTTCCCTGGGACCAGTTCATACATCCAGCCTCTGACGATGGCCCTGCACATTGGATGTGGTTTTTGTTTGCAGGTTTGATTCTTTATGCTTTGGAATACAGTGGGGCTCAGGCAGTGGGATTTCATCAGGACTCTCTGGGTGATTCTAATGTCAGTACGTGGTAAATGTTCAATAAATGATAATTGCATAAACGGATGAGCAATCTGCGATCACCTCTATGGTAGAGAAAGTAATTGCACACGTTTTAATGAGTGCTCTGTATGTGCCAAGGATTTTGCCAGACTCTTTCCTGTCATATCTTACCGTCAGTGTCCCAGTGAGTTAGGAACTGTTCTCTTCATTTTATTGATGAGGAAATTGGAGCATAGAAAGGGTAGGTAATTTTCCCCAGGTCAGCCATTCACCAGGGGCAGACAGACCCTGGTGTTCAAAACCTGCACTGGGAGACTTAAGATTCCAATTTACTTCTAATCTGTGTTGCTAAAATAGCCCGCATCAGAATGGCCTGGGAGACATCTTAAAATACACTGTTGCTCACCCATAGACCTTCCCCCAGCACTGAGTCTGGGAATTTGCGTTTCTAACAAGTTCCTCTTTGATGCTGATGCTGGGGTATGGGAACCCCTTTGAGAACCCATGCTCTGCCATACTTAAACTCAAGGTTATGTGACTATAGCTGGCTTCTGTGTCTCAATTATCAGATGGGGGAAGAAGAGCTTTTAAATTTATGGGACATTTTAAAATCACACTTGGTCAATTCAACTTTTTCTTAATCTTATACCTTTTTCTTATTGTCAACATTTTCTATTTGGGAAGCTGACAGCTTTAATACGAGAAGATATTTTTGCTTTCCTTGTACTGATTGAAAATACTGATAGGAAAAGTCTGGGGGATTTGGTCTAGTCTTTGGGAACTCAGTGCAATAAAATGGAGTTGATGCAATGGACCATTTTTACACTACTAAAGAAAACTCAGTTTGACTCTAGAAACAGCAAAGCTTAGTATGACCTCCTCACAGACCTGTGAATGCCAATTGAGAATGCTCAGGAAGTTTGATATTTTAAAAATTATTATAAAATTTTTTTATACTGGGGATTGAACCCAGGGGAGGGTCTACCTCTGAGCTATACCCCCATCACTCTTTATTTTTTATTTTGAAACAGGGCCTCACTAAGTTGCTGAAAGTCTTGCAAAGTTGTTGAGGCTGGCCTCGAACCTGGGATCCTCTTGTCTCAGTTTCCTAAGTACAGGGATTACAGGCTTGAGCTACTACTCCTGGCATTAGACAATATTTAAGACATAGGAAAGGTAGAAGAATATCACAAATGCCTGCCTATCCACCCTAAAATCTAAGGAATAGAACATTATCGAATTGAAGTCCTGTGTGTCCCCTATTCCTGGAGTGTCCCTTTCCCCTCCAGAGTCATCACAGGTGGTGAATTTTAAACACCTTGTGGGAGTTCTTCCTTGTTGCTGGGAAGCTTTTCTTTGTAGGAAGGGTTTATTCCATTGACAATAGATAGATTCACATTTTTTGAACTTATCATAAAAGACACATTCCTACATGGAATCCAACAGTTGGGCTATCAATGAACAGTCCCGAGAAGACATCTTAGAAAGGAAATTTGAATGACAATGAAAGTTTAATTGAAGAGTTCTTTTATTCCTTTAGTCGTGTAATTATTGTATTGCATAAGGAAATTAGTGTATCATTATATGATATTTCTTGTCTAAAGGTTAAGAATTAATAATGATTTTGGAGAAACTCATGGCAAATAATATCAAAAAGAATTTTTTCCTACTTTATGGGAGGCAAGCTCAATTGAAAAGTAAAAGGTAGGGAGGAAGGGAAAAAGAAAGTTTGATCAAGGGATACTAAGTTATAGTTAGATAGGAGAAAGAAGTTTTGGTGTTCTATTGTACAGTAGGTTGACTGTAGATAATGACGATGTACTGATATTTCCAAAGAGCTAGAAAAGAGGATTTTGAATGCTTTCACAACAAAGATATGATGTTAAGTGTTTGAGGATGTGTTGAAACAGCACATGGTACTCCATAAATATATACAATTTTTATGTGTTAATTTAAAAATTTGAAATACCAGGGAAAGAAAGACAAAAGAAAAGGCCAAGAAATACTCTGAAATTTTGCTGTTTGACTCAGACTCTAGTGCTTAGTTGACTGATCCTCTTGACTTACCATCTTAACATAGTAGAACTTTTTGCAGTGAGAATTGGGTGGCCTGTTTAATATGCACAATTTAAAGGCAGACTGTAACAAATGTGCTCATTTTTTTGGTGCACTACTTCAGATTCCATGAAAGCTCTCTGGGTGGTTTTTCTGAGGGGAAAAAAATCTTATTTGTCGATCAGCAGAGTGAAAATTAGCTGCGTTCAGTTTATATATGTGGGACATATCTGCCAAAAACTATGAACTAGCTAGGAGAGTAATTGCGAAAAATGATTTGAAGCCACATGGTTCTTTCTCAGCCAACTGGATGGCGTTCAGTACTCCAAGAGTTTGAGGCATTGCTGTTTCTGTGGTTGGCACACATTTTCCTAATGATTTATAGTGTCATTTGACTCTAATAAAATCGGGTTGTGTTTGTGGCATTATTGTCCTGGCAGCTTGGAAATCGTCTTTTTAAGACACCTCATTTAGCTGTTTTAATTGAAAATGCAACATGGTGGAAATCTGTAACCATGTGGCACATTCTGATGCGAGCAAGAGGCCTGGTGAGAAAGGGACTCCAGCTAGGCAGTAAATGATGCGCTGGTAGGAGCTACTGGTGGTTGAGACATGGTTTGGGTGTACTGGTATTTGCTACTAATGAGTTTTGTCACCTGTAAAGGTATGTTACCTCTCTCAACTTTAGTTCTTCTGCAAAACTGAGGAATCTGGATTGGTGGCTTCATAACCTCATTCCTACTTGAACTTCTGGTTCCATGTGGCAAGGTGTACTGGATATTGGATCTGGGGAGAGCACATAGCATCAGTGAGCCCGTGAAGAGCTTACCCTGTGAGCTTCTGACTGCAGCTTTAATTACATTACTACTTCAAACTCAGTATTGTCCCTGTGTTGGAGGTCCCCAGGACCACCCACAAGCTCGGTGAATCACTAGGAGGGTTCACATGACTCATCATGTAGTCATGGTCATGGCTGTGATTTATGTCATTGGAAGGACACAAAGCAGAATCAGCAGAAAGAAGACACACGGGGCGAAGTCTAGAGGAAACCAGGCTCAGAATTCCAAGAGACTGCTCTCAATGAAGTCACACAGAAAGCACTTAATCCCCCCAGCACGGAGTTGTGGCAACATATGTGAAGTGTTGTCCACCAGGGAAGGTCGTCAGAGATTCAGAGCCGTGGGTTGTTACTGGGACAATGATCACGAAGGTGCCCTTTGCCTCCTATGTACCCAAATCCCACACTCCCCGAAGCAGGTGCTGCAGCATGAGTCAGATTGTTTCCCTAAACAGTTTAGGTTCAGTGAACCATTCTTATCAGGGAATGGTGGGAACCTTTCTCAATCCAGGTTCCCTTATGTCAGCCAAAGACCAACCTTATGAGCAGACCTTTCACAAGATACCAGTCTCAGGCTTGCAATGTTAAACTCTCTGCCCTTCCCCAAACTAGATGCATGATCTTACCTCCTAGACTTGCCCATTTTCACTGTTCCTTCTCTTAGTGAGTGTACAGAAACCTGGGTGTCATCTTTGACTCTTCTTTAAAGCCAATCCACCTCATCAAACCAACCTCTTAAGTCAGTTGCCATCTCTCCTTCCCCACCATCACTGCCCTGGTCTAAATCACCCCTGCTTCTCTACTAGACTATTGCAATAGCTCTCTGTCTCCCAACTTCTACCTTTTAAACTCTTCCAGCATATGCTCTATACAGTAGTCAGACTGACCATCAAAACCCATAACCAACCAAGCAAAGAAAACACCTCCTTGTTTAGTTATACCCCTTTGCTTAGCACTTCAGAATGACCTTCAGTTGTTTTGAAAATCCAGACCAGTGACTTTAAGGCCTCACACGGTCTGTCCCATGCCCTCCTCTCCAAACACATCTTGCAGAACTTTCTGCCTCATCCTCTGACTCCAGCCTACATGCTTCCTTTTTTATCTTAGAACATACCGGGTTCTTCCCCTATAGATTCTTTCCACATGCTGCTCTCTGCCCAGGTCCTCCTCCGATGGCCCTCTCCTTGGTTAATTCTCTCACTCCCTTGAGATTGCCATAATCACTTTCTCAGCCTTTCTTGAGTGGCCAGATCCCCACCCCATTGCATTTGCCAAATCACCATGTACACCCTTTTGCTCATACTTAACACAATTCAACATTTTCATCTCTGTGTGATCATGTGATAACTTCCCTTCCCATGAGATAAAGTCCATGGAGGAAGGAACCGTGGAGGAAAGGCAGCATGGAATCCTCAGTGTCTAGACCATTCCTGATATATAATGGGCCCCTGTAAATATTTATTGAATGAATGAATGAGTGAATCGATGAAGCATGAATAAGCAAAAGATTATTTGTGCTGTTTGTACCATATTGTGTTTTCAGTTTATATTACCTTTGGTAAACTCATAGTAAACAAAGAAATGGATATTTTATAATTTGTTTGTTTTTGAAGAAATTGTGTCTTTGTAATTTTCCTTGAAAGTGCTTTTTCTGAAATCTTGAATTTGCTGCTCTGTTCCTAAGGTGTCCTTATGATTTGGTTTTTACACCTGGAGCATTTACAACTGCCCTGCTCCTCCACTAGTCACAGAGAACTTTTTCTTTGACTTAGGTCTGTGATGTAGATGGTGGTCTGATCTGTTAATAGCTGCAAATGTGGATACTACTGCAACAAGATTCATGCATACATTCAAACACACAGTCCTCTTTCATCGGGTTCTCTTCCCCACAGTGGATGACTTCTCCCTGTAAAGGAAGTCAAGAGCTTTCACAGTATGTCTCTGCCATAGGTTTTCTACCTATTGTACTTTCATCAAAGGTAGTCATCTTAATGTCCTGTGGTTTGTGAAGATCCTCCCCTACTGTGGTGTTTTGAAAATCTCTGTCACTTTCTTGAAGGGTTTAAACCTATGAAACGCTCAAACACTGGCCCAAGGACATTTAGGGGGCCACACATATGACAGACTAAACTGGAATAATACCACTTCCTTTTTTAAAACTATGCCAGGCATGGTGACTCATGCCTGTAGTCCCAGTACTAGGGAGGCTGAGATAGGAGGATTGCACATTTGGGGCCAACCTCAGCAACTTAACAAGGCCCTCAACAACTTAGCAAGAACCTGTTTCAAAATAAAAAACAAAATAGGACTGGGGGTGTAGCTCGAATTTAGAACACCCCTGGGTTCAATCCCCAGTACTACAAAACAACAAAACAAAATGTATCTACATAATTGATAAAATAATGCAAAATAAAAATACTCGTAAGTGATCATTCCAAGAAAAAATCTATCTCAGGTAGAGTCCATTTCTGTTCTACAGCCTGGGAAATCCCAGTTGCTCAATTAAATCAGAGTGCCTATAAGGCACACTTTTACTCGTGCACTCATTCATTCATTCATTTATATTTTGCAAAGATTTATTTTCTTCCCAGCTGCCATAGTGCTCCTAATACAAGAATAAAATAGTAAATGAAATGGCCATGTTGCCCTCTATAATTAAACTTAAGGGGAACATCTTATGAACAGGGGTGTGGGCAACTTTAATCAATTTGTGTAATCGTATGATACTAGTCTATTGAGGGTACATAGTGGAACCTCAATTGATACTTGCTGACTGACTTAGAATGATTATGGTAATTGGGATTTCATTGTCTCACATGATGGGTGTGATGGAAGTATTAGGAATGTTAAGTGAATCTATAAATAGCTTGTCACAATGCTTCCAGAAGAGGCCAATAATTAATGACCAATTGGAAAAAAATCACTTTTGATAACACCCATTCCTGCCAGTGCAAATCATTATGATCTTTTATGAATATTCTTAAGATATAACTTATGCCATACTGGTAATTTATCTTCCTGGCTTTGCTTTCAAAGAGTAAAAAATATATGGGTAGTCTTTCTTTGGGCCCCACTCTACCATGATGAGTAAGTTTGTTAACAGAAACAAAGTTGTTTTTATCCAGACTTTAGCCCAGGCTTTTCTTTAATTAGTAACTCATTGTCTGTAGGAGAGCAGATAGGATTGACCCTTGAGCTCACTTAATCTGTGATTGTCCTCTTGAACATGTTGTTTCAACTTCTTTTATCAAACAGCTTCTCTGAATTCATTTCTCAATTTACTTTTTACCCAGTATTGGGGTTAGTTCTAGTGATCAAGGCATATATTTTGGCCTATTGCAACTTATCTCTCTGCTAATAAGTCGGGTTCCTTTAGTAAGTGCTCAATACATTTCTGTTGATATCAGTCGAGGAAGGAGAGAACGAGAGCCAGTCATTTAGATTTCATCATATTCCAAATTCAGGGAACTGATTTTGGCTCTTCCTAAAAACTGAGGGTGGCTTCAAATGTCCCGTGTTGAGAATTCAAATTCTAAAATTATCCACGACAGAGGCATCTGGATTGCTTCTTTTCCTTAATTTTGGTTGGCAGTGAACTTGGCCAGGAAATTAATGGAGGAACGGGAATGATTCTTAGCCATCCAGTGATGAGAAAAATCAAAAGAAGAAAATGCCTAAATTGCCTGGGGAAGAGAAAGTAATAATTATCTTCAAATAGACTGCACATGCACATCAATGTGACTTTCGCAGTTTCTCCAATGTAAGAAATGCTTGGTAGGCTGCCTCAGCCTAGGGATGGGACTCTAGGCTGGGATAGATAGTCCAGTATGCAGATGGTACAAGCTGAAAGGGCTGTCGCTGCTGCACAGTAGACGAAGTCAGGTTCCAGCGAGACAAGTAGCATCAGACTACACATTCCAGGAACAGGATTTGATGGCTTAATTGCATAGGTCAAAATCAAAATTGGGTTCACAATATGCAGGTGTTAATTTTTTATGTGAACCGAGTAAAAAAAGTGCATTTCCTGATTATTCTTTCCTTGATTAGAATGAAAAGAACCTAGTGAAAACCCCAATTTCTTCCTTTATGCTAAGAGAAAAATTGGTCAGTTTGTATAGTGTCTATTCCAATATTTGGTACAAGAAATGTAGCTTTTGTTTGTCTTTTCTCTTTTAGTTTCCTGGTGAGTTGAATCTGACCCTTGTAAAACGCCTACTGGTACGGAAGTTCTGATCCAGACGTACTAAATTAGCATGTCTGAGGCAAAGCAAAGAAAATTATGCCTGGGTAGCACAGAACTGCACTTTCCTAATGATCTCTTTGCATGGTTTCCTGAAACTTAGTTAAATTAGTGTCTTGAAAAACGTGGTGTTTTGGTTTGTTGCTAGCGATAGAGAAATCATTCTTATCTGTCAGTGAAGTAAAAGAAATTCAGCAGGACTCTCAGTGGTTGTAAGTTAAACCTAGCAGATCTACTAAAAATTTTTAGCTCATTCCTGTTCAGCTGAAATGTTTTATATGCTCATTCTCTTTTTTTCTTCCATGCCTGTGCTCTGTATCCTGGGCTCTTCTATTTCACACCCATGCTTACTACATAAGCACACAGAAGCAAACAGAATGCATGTTTTTACAGTTGTTTATTTTGTGTCAGGTGGTCTTTAAGAAGAAGATATTTAAAAAAAAGCTCATAGCCTGCCAAATTAGAAGGAACCCAAAATGGAACTCAATTTGAGCCCCCAGTGTATGCTCAATACCCACCTTGTGTGTTTTCAGTAACCAGAAATAGACTACTCAGATGGCCTTTTCTGTAATAAGAAATTCCATTCAAAAACACTTCCTGTATTTTATCAGAAACTTATGTCACTTGGTCTAAATTCTAGGTTGGGGATCACATCTGATTCCTATTTCATGTGCTTACACTGAGAACATTATAGAACCTTTTCGGAAAATTTAAGGCAAAAGTTAAAAGAATAATATAATAAACACCTATGTCCCCATTACCAACTTCGATGATTATCAACCCAAGGCCAACATCCTTTCATTTATTACCCCCTCTGCTCTGATTATCTTGAAGCACATAATACACTTTATTACTGAATGTTCTAGTATGTATCTCTAGAAGATAAGAATTATTCTTTTTCATAATAAAACCATAATATCATTATCACATGGAAAAACTGAATAATTTCTTTATATATTTAAATATCCAGTTTTCAAATCTCCCCTACTCCCTCACAATTTTTTCTTCATAATTTATTTGACTCAAGTTCAGAAAAGATAAGGTTCATATACTGTGATTGATATATCTCTGAAGTCTCCTATATTGTATAGGTTTCTCTCTATATATATTCTTTTGCTTTGAAAAGTTTTGGTTGAAGGATCCAGTTGCTGAGACTGGTCTTGAACCTACAATCCTCCTGACTCAGGCTCCCGAGTTTGGGACTACACACATGCACCACCATGCCTGGGCTTGTCTGAAGAATGTCGGTTATTTCAAGCTTTGCAATCTGAATTTTGTTGGCTGCATTTTCATGGGGTCATTTGGCAAGCTCTGTCCCTGAAACTATCAATACACGCATAGGTAGTAAACTACATGCTGAAATTCAAGTTCAATGCTACTTTTGAGATGGTTAGGGAAGGCTGCTACCTAGTTGATGTCTATTTCTATTCAGAAGTTCATCATGTTTGCATGTCTTTCCTTGTTAATATGGTAGCTAATGTTGCCTAGATTCTTTACTTTGCATTAAGGTTTACCAAGTAGGGATATTGTCTTTCTGGGATTCCTTTGTCAGTTACTGGTTAGAATACCTTTCTAAAGAGGAATTGCTTCTCAATGATGTCGTACAATAAGTACAAGGAAAGGCAAGATGAATGCTAGGGATTTACTTCCTTAGCATTCACCAAAGACCACCAATGATTTGTTATTCTGTTCCATTACAAATTCATGGGGTTAGACACATTTAATGCACTTCATTTCACTGAAGTTATAAATCATATTCTTAAGCTAGGCATGATGGCACACACCTGTAATCCCAGTACTTGGGAGCCTTGAGACAGGAGGACCACAGATTCTAGGTCAGTCTCTACAACTTAGCGAGATCCTCAGCAACTTAGTGAGATCCTGTTTCAAACTAAAAAATAAAATAGGACTGGGGGTGTAGCTCAGAGGTAGAATACCCCTGGGTTTAATCCCCAGTAATACAAAATAAATAAATAAACAAACAAACTTTATTCTTGCTTAAATTGTCTCATCTATGCCTAGTTAGCGCTCATTCAATTTGACTTCCAGATCCTTTTGATGTGACTTCAGTATTCTTTTTCTCCAGTATGATAAGCTATTCTCTACTTATATATTTCTATTCCAGATATGGAATCAAACATTTCTCCAAAGACCCTTTGCTCCTCATTTTTATTTTAATTAATACTTAGAGACCACAATATGAGTCCTGAGAGTCTCATTGCTATTGGGTTTATCTTTAGGACTTTCAGTGAGCAGAGCTGGGCATATGCACTTTTCATATATAAAATATGTCATGGGTATATGCAGATATTTCAATTTTAAAATCAATTCGACAGGGTTTTAAATTTTTACCATCATCAATTTTACATCTACATCTTTTTTTTCCATGCTGAAAATCTTTTTCTCAGTGATGCCAGCATAAGTACTCTTTAGTCTTTTCACACTCTGTACATTAAAACCATTTCAGAATAACAGTACTACCACAAGTACTGTGATAACTGCAAACAATTTAAACAGCATATATTTCTTTTTGTCCTTGAAATATATATCCTATAAAGGACACATGGTCAATTTGATTGTTTGAATTACTCGGATAATTTCTCTCTCCAAAAAGTTTTTTGTGTCTTTTAGTGGTGCTGGGGATTAAGCTCAGGGCCTCACACATGCTAGGCAAGTGCTCTCTCACTGAGCAACACCCCCAGCTCTCTCTGCAAATATTTTTAAATGCCTCTCATTGCAGCCCCAGTATCTTCTCAAGATCAGCCGTCTTTTGCCCTTCAAAAAAAAAATGTTGATTCTAAGTCTATTTATTCCATGATTTTAGGTCTACTCTATTATCATAGTATTTTTGATGTTTTTTGTCAACATGTTTGGGTCTATGTTCCCTGTGCTGTCACTGGAGGTTAGAAAAAATTACTAATCTGTGCATTGCTCTCACTTATACAGGCAGTAGATAGAGGGTAGCAATACCATCTGTTCCAGCCACGTGATGTCCTGGTAGTATATATTATATTTTGAAGAGATAAAATTAACTCCACTAGGTCCATGCACTGTAATTATTTTCCCTAATGGGCCTACTTGAGAAAAGAGTATGTTAAACTTGCCATTCGTTATTAATTTGAAAGATGAGGTAAAGCGGGACTAGAAACATCTCTAATTGTAGGACTTTGTCCAAGAAAATGGAAGATTAAAGAGATCTGTAGTGATCAAACCTGACTCATTCTGGACAAGCGAGAGAGAATGTGCAGTGAACAAATCATTTAGACTAGTTGTACACACTAATGAGCATTGAATGTGTTCTATCCTCCCAGGACTTACGAACTAGGAGTTACTACAGGCTGTTCAATAAGGGAATTAATTTAATATGTAACAGAAGGGAAAATGGAGGAAAGAAACAAGAAATTATAAATCCCACAGAAATAAAGTAAATTGGTAATGATTTTATTCATTTAACAATTTATGGGCTCCTCCTATGTATCCTGTAGATACCAACCTGCTGGAGAAAACAAATAAGGAAAGGTTCTTTGCTTTTCCACTAGCAGGTCATAGTCAAACAGGGAAATAGCTAACTTTAAGTTGTATCTAATAGTATAATGCAAGAATGCAGAAAGCCTGCAAGTATAGTTAAAGGTGTCGATGCTGGTATAATCTTTAGTTTCATCACATGGGCCTCAAATTCCTAATGTGGAAATAGACACAGGTCATATGTTGAAATTAAGTAATGAGACAGGAGAGGATTCCTTTGTAGCAAATAAGTGATTTTTCACACAATTATTGCAAGAATTGGAACATCTAACAATGGAACATCTTCCCGTGGAACATCTAACAATTCTTTTTTCTGAAAAGAATTTGAACCTGGGGTCATTCTACCTCTGAGCTACACCCCCAGCCCTATTTTAGTTTTTATTTTGAAATGGTCTCACTAAGTTGCAGAGGGCCTCTCTAAGTTGCTGAGGCTGTTCACGAACCTGTGATCCTCCTGTCTCAGCTCCCAAGTACTGGGATGACAAGTGTGCACCACCATGCCTGGCTACATCTAACGATTCTTAATAGGCACCTCCAAAGTCAAGTCTTTGGGACTTACTGATTTGAACAAACTGAAAAAGGGGCTTCTTTACAATAGGACTTCTCAAAGACTTTATCATCCTAGTACGGTGAGTTGACAAGGGAGAGATGTGCATAGGCAACATTGTTCCCCAACCCCTTTGTCCAGAGAAAACATTTTACAGAAAGTGTTATTTCAATTGAGTTTGAATGGTAAGTGACCAGAAACCGGACTTAAGAACTAGGAATTTGAAGGAAGGGGAAAGAAGTGAGAGAAGGATAGAATTTACCAGCTTAGGTAACTCCCAACTGGATGCCTCCCTTAATCCAGGAGGCGAGGCAGGCCTCCAGGATCCGAGTTCTTTTTGCTCCCTACTGTAGCTCTGATCCTTCCAGTTGCTGGATTCATTCTTAAACAAGACTTCTGGTCGTAGTTGCAAGATAGATGCTATCTGTAGTTCCTAGTTTAAGTTTAATGGAAACATGAGAGCCTTTGCTTTCATATGCCTAGAAAAATTCACAGGGGTACACACTTGTTTTCCCATCCCTCTTCACCTTTTTCTGTATCCTGTTCTTATTTTCTAATCTCTGAACCTCAGCTGCCTTGTGGGATATCCCTGGGACAAAGAGAGAGGGAGAGCAGTGTGTACGAGGGTGCAAAAGCCCTTGGTAGAACAGGATACCCTGTGTCTCGGTCAACATTCTCACTGCTGTCAGCCAAAACAAACCACACAACTTAGATGAAGGAAGCTTTATTTGCTCACAGTTTTTGGAGATTTCAGGGTTCAGTCCATATGAGGCTGAGATCTGTGGAGCTAAAGATATGGAGGCAGGAAGTAGAGAGAGGGAGAGCAAGCCTCTGCTCTCGCATCATGGAGGCTAGAAGCAAGACAGCAAGCATGCAAAGAGACTCAAAGACACAAGCACACTCCCTAAGGCCACACCCCCAGGGACCCACCTTCTCCAGCCACTCCCCACCTGCCTAGGTTACTGCCCAGTAAATCCATGACAATAGATTCACACACTGATGAAATTACAACCCTCGTGACTTAATTACATCCACTCTGAACATCAATATGTGAGTTCTTCAGGAGACATTCTATATCTAACCTTAAACCCTATCCCCACAGAAGCCTGGAGGCGTGGGTGGGCACAACACGTCACAGGTGTTCCATGGTCAGAGGGAAGAAGGCAGCTGTTGATGAAAAGCCCTCACCAGACGGCTTTCCAGAAGAGACAGCTAGTGATCACCTCAGCCCGGGTAGCTCTGTGCTGGTCAAAAGGGCAGTGGGGAGGGCGCTCTGCAGGCAGTGACTGGGCCTCCATTTGGCTCCTGGTGCTGCTGGATACAGCCGCCTCTCCCTGAACTGCCCATCAGCCTAACATTAACATGAGCTCTGTGCCCTGTACCCTCTAGGGCCTAACCTTTAGATAACTTTTTAAAAATTGTGTCTGTGATGGTTTCCCCCAATAGTTTGTTTTGATAAATTGGGAACCGACAGATAAGTTGAAAGAATTGTATAATGAACACATACATTTTATTCACCTGGATTTACCAAAAGTGAACATTCTTTCTCTGTACATACATACACACATTCTTTCTTTGTACACACACACACACACACACACACACACACACACACACACACACACACACTTTTTCCCCCTGAACTCTGAAGGTGCATTGCAGGCATTGTGAAAATGCACACCTAAATACTTCAGGAAGCCTCTCCTGCAAGGAAGAATAGTACACTCCTATATCACCAAAATACCATCCTCACTTTTAAGAAAATTAATGATAATTTTATCAGATTTACAGTCCACATTCAAATTTCCCAATTGCCATAGTGATGTTTTTGATAAATCTGTCCCTTTGATCCAGAACCCAGAATCATACATTGTCATTATCTGCTCCATCTCCTCAATTCCTTTAATCCAGAAGCGCTTGCTGCTTTGCTGCAGACATGGAGGGTTGGGGAGGGATGGGATGCAGTCTTTCATGTTGATGAGTTTGATGCGGCCAGGATTGTACTTGGTAGATAAATCTTACTTTGGATTTGTCTGATGGTTTCTTTTCAAGACTCAGTGAGTTAAACATTTTGGGCACAGAAGCCACCCAGGTAAGACTGTATTTCCTTCAGCGCTTCATGTCAGGAGGTGTAATGTCAGAACTCCTATTTTTTGGTGATGTTAAATGTATTCACTGGGTTGGTTGAGGTGGTATCTGGTAGATTTCTTTATTATAAAGGTAAGTCTGTCTTTGTAATTAATAAGATACCTGAGAGGTGATATTTTGAGATGTGTGAATATCCTATTCCTTGTTAACCTTTCCCCAAGAGTATAGTATCTATTGATGATTCCTCTCTAAATGAATCATTACATGAGTGGTTGTAATATAATTTCCTAATTCTGTAATCCCTTCTTCATTCACCTTCTTTCTTAAATATCATTCATGGATTATTTTCAAATGTAATAATTAGTTGCTGACATTATTCTTTTTTAATTCTTAAATTATACCAGATTTGATGAGTTGGACACCTTTCATGTTGGCTCTTGTGTCATTTTGAGAAGACTCCAACAATTTTTTAGCACTTTGTCCATAGTATAACAAAATGTTCAATTTGTACTTCCTCTGCCCCAGACCTAGAAATAGCTGTTCCTCTGATAGGTAGTTTCTTTTTTGGAGGACCAGTATTAAAAGTTGAGATATGAGTGGCATAGTCTTCATTTATTCTAAGTGGACAGAGCTAAGAATATGGTTGTTCCTCAGTATCCTTGGAGATTGGATCCAGGATTTACAGAGACACAAATCTCCAGATGTTCAAGTCCCTTATGTAGAATGAAATAGTATTGGCATATAACCTATGTACATCCTCCTGTGTACTTTAAATCATCTTTAGGTTACTTATAACATGCATTACAACGTAAGTGCTTTGTAAATAGTTGTTATATGGTGTTGCTTAGGGAATAATAACAACATAAAAAGCCTGTACATGTTCAATACACAGTTTTGGTTTTATTTCCCCCCAAATATTTTTGATTTGGGGTTGGTTGAATCTATTGATGCAGAACCCCATGAATATGGAATTCTGACTGCATAGATCTGCAGTTTATAGTGGGACCTCCAGTTCCCATCCAACACCATCTAAGACTTGATGAATTAAAGATATTAATTTAATTTAGTAACAAACTTGGTAATCATAATATGTATTATTTCCTACTGATGTGAGTATATACTAAAAATATTATTCATTCTAATTTTATTTGATCTCCATCCAAGCTAGACTAAAACATTTATTTTTCTGAGTTTTATGAATTGATGTTATACGTAATAGTAGTGTGTAGTTTTCTTCATGTTTGATTTTTCAAACATCCTTTCAAAATTCAATCTGCCTTAGACTTTCTGTCACAATGTTGAGTAGATATATAAAAGAAGGATAGATTGCATCTACCTAACTAAATACACGTAACAAAAGCTAGATAGATAGTACATGGAACAATTTCATAAAGCTAATCAGTAACCCTATTTCAGACTGTCTTTTTTCTCTCTTATAACCAGACCTCATGATCTCCTGCTTAATAACCCTGGGTTTATGTTTTTTAGCTGAGGTAGAGATCAACCTAACCTCAGAGAGAATAAGCCCTTCCTTAACCCTTGAGGATAAATCATGAATGGTCTAAGTCACCTGGGACTCGTGTGCTCCTCACCAGGAATGGAGAAAAGGAGGCACCAGTGACCCAGGTTTAGCAAAGCAGTATCTATTCATGGGGCTGGTACCAAGGGACTTCTTTCTTTTGTGAGGGAAAGCCTTTTTGTGACTTCTTTCTTTCTGCTTGGGATACTGGTGAGGGATGTAATATGAGATGCTGTCGCAGTTATTTTGCAACCAGGAGGCACTTTCCAAGGATAAAGGAGAATCTGTATATCCTTCAGAAGGACTTGCAGATAACTCAGCAGCAATAAATACACCTTAAAAATCAAATCCTACGCATAAGGTTGAAAATCCCTTGGGTATTCCCACAAATGAAAAAAAAAAAAAGCTATATTAAGCATGGTATCTGAGAAATTAGAAAGAGTCCAGTTCCTTAAATTACCTACTTCTGGATTTCTTGACTGATAATTAAATACCTGACCATGTTTAATTGGAATTGTATTTTCTTCAAAGATGAAAACATTTCAAACCAATACATATTAATACAAACTTCTCACTAGAAAGTAACATCAAGAATGTATACATTAAACCCAGCCTTTTAAAGGAAGTTTCGTTTTATTTATTTCTTTGGTACTGGGACCCAGGGACATTCTACCTCCAAGCAATACCCCAGCCCTATTTCACTTTTTATTTTGAAACAGTGGCTCGCTAAGTTGCTGAGGCTGGCCTCAAACCTGTGATCCTCCTGTCTCAACCTCCCAAGTACTGGGATTACAGGTGTGGGCCACTGTGCCCTGCTAAATTTTTTTTTTTTGTTTCAGATATAATCTCTGGGGAGCTGTAATAGTTTGGATTTAGAATGTCCCCTTAGCCCTCACAGAAACAAAGTAGCAATGTTGGAAGCAGGGTTTGGTAGCTAAGGAGGGGGTCTCTGGGGGTGTTGCCTTGGGGATTATATATGGTTCTCTTCTCCCCTTGCTCACCCTGGTTCCAACTTCCATGTGGTGGGGAACAGAGCCCCTCTCTCTCTCTCTGTCTCTTTTTCTCTCTCTCTTTTTCCCACCACCATGCCCTGAGCTCTGCAGACCCAGCCTGACATGGACTGAACCTCTAAGTCTCCAAAAAACTATGAGCAAATACGTATTCCTTCCTCTAAGTTGTGTGGTCAGTTGTTTTGGATTATGGCAGTAAGAATGTTGACCGAGATAGGTACCGCAATCTATCAGTTTACAGTTTGCTGTGTTCTTTCTTTCCTATTGAAAAAATAAGATGTTGCAAAATGAAATGAAAAGGGGATCACTTTTCTGCTAGGTGTGCTGAACAGCTAGCTGGACCTCCGAAACTCCAATTAAACATCTGCCTCTACTTTTTCCACTTTAGAAAGTTCTATCCTCAGCAGAGAAAACATACCACTGTCAGACATCAGGATGATTTGGACAGGAGTGTATGTGAAGTATTTATATTAGTTACCCATAAAGAGCTTAATAACTAGATAGGTAGAAAAGACCACAGATGCTTTGGAAAACTCCCCAATTAAACCTATGTACACCTGATGAGTGCGGCTGTAGGTAGCTGTTCTCCTAGCGCTAAATTAAGTCATGTTAGCATTATTCCTTTGTCTACTGAATGGAAAAAGTGTGGCTCAGGTTACAAGAGCAGTGTTCCAGTTGACCAGGAATCTGCGGCTCTGAGTTAGGAGTTACTGTAGAGAAAGCTCAATGTCCTGGCCCTATAAATGAAGATGTGCCACTATGGATAG
The DNA here is from genome assembly GCA_004027185.1 of Glis glis. Taxonomy (NCBI): domain Eukaryota; kingdom Metazoa; phylum Chordata; class Mammalia; order Rodentia; family Gliridae; genus Glis; species Glis glis. The sequence goes on from PVJS01002641.1 coordinate 65,516, forward strand.
CTACTTCTCTGGAATTATTATCTTTCTCTAACAGAAGAGATTCCTTTGGCTGCTATTAAAGCAAGTAGCTTGGTTAGATTCTTGAAAGGATTTGGACTTTTTTATTAATAAGGGAAACATTTGCAATTACAATCTCTAGCATAGGGTGAAAGGGACTTTGCACATTATGCTTCGGGGTCTGGAGTGAACCTCACCAGGTTGAAGAGGCAGTCTTCTCTGTAGGTTCTTTTATCGAGTGGCTAATCAAGCCTATTATGGAGTCTTTCATCTTTTCCCAAGCCTCTGCTATGTGCCATTGTAGAAGAAAGCCTGCACTAAGTATTATTGGTCTGTCCAAGCAAAACGTTTCACTTTCCTCGCAAGCGACTTTGTGTTCTTTTTACTAGCTTACATCTTCAAGTGGACGATGAAAGCAAAGATGTCAGGTAGATGCAAGCCATTGTTTTTACTCAGTCTAGAAGGAATGCTATGAAAGCGGTCTTTTAATAGCTGTCTGAATTGATTTTGCTGATTGTCAGAGGTTGAAATTGTTTTTGCTTTGCCCTGTAAGTACATTTCTTTTTCTGTGGATACATCACAATATTAGCCCATATCACACTCTTTATTGCTGTGGATTATTTTTTGTCATACAAAATTTTTTGCTTTTAAATTTTTATTTGAAATGTGAAAACATTTTTCTTTTTATTCTGTAATTTTAAATAGCGATATATCTGGAGCCTCAATTTTGTTCTAACTTGCCCTTCCGCAGCCAGGGTTTACTGTTGATACCTATAACATCCTTTATTCAAAATGAAGTTTCTCTGATCATTGAATAAAGGTCAGCTCAGTAATAGCAAAAATGTAAAAAAAACTCAGGGTATAAATTTAATAACATTTCGCTTAATGTTATCCAAGGTGTCCTTTTTTATTTCCTTCATAACTATTACTATGACTTATAAATGTATTATGTCTCATTTCTCTACCTTATTATTCATATACTTCACTTTGAACACAAACTTTATGAAGGCCAGATCATGTGCTTTCTTATTCCCTGAAATAGACCCATCATTTAAGTATTGGTTGGAAAATAAAACACACATGCACACAAAAATGAGGGAATAAATGGGTTTGTTTGTTTGTTTTGTTTTGTTTTTTGGTTCTGGGGATTGAACCCAGGGGCATTCCACCTCTGATCTACACCCCAGCCCTTTTTATTTTTTATTTTGCAACAGGGTCTTGCTTTACTGAGGCTGGCCTCGAACCTTCAATCCTCCTCTCACCTTCGCAAGTATTGGGATTACAGGTGTATACCACGATGCCTGGCTAAATAAATGTTTTGATAGTTAATAGATGTAGAGGAAATGTAATACAGCTGACATTCCTGTAGTTATTATGGAATAAAATGATTATACAATAGATAAATATACTGGTGGTCCCTAATTTATAGTGGTTCAGCTTAACAGTTTTTCAACTTTATGATGGTACAAAAGCAATATGTATTCGGTATAAACAATATTTCTAATTTTGAATTTTGATCTTTTCCTGGGCTATCAGTATTCCATAGGATACTCTCTCATGATGTAGCGAGCTGCAGCTGCCGGTCAGCCACGTGATCACAGGGTAAACACCGGACACTCTAGGGGTACTATGTGGTGCTAAGCTATGATGGTTGGTACATTAGTTGTATTAAATTTATTTTCAACGTATGATACTTATGATGGACTGACTGGGACATGACCCCATCATACGTCAAGGAGTAAAATATGTTGAAAATGCATTTAATACAACTAATATACCAAACATGCACGTCCTTCAGAAGGACTAACCAAGTTGGAAATCTCTGTATGTTCTGTAAATGAAAAAGCCATATTGTCACCCATGTCACTCAAGCCTTCAGATGCTGGTAGCCTTGGTGGACATCTGTCTACAACTTCATGGGCAGCCCCAAGTGAGAACCACGCAGCTGAGCCTACTCAACTATAGCATTGCAGGTGGTAATAATAAACTATTGTTCCCAGCCATGAAGTTTGAGGGACAATGGTTTGTATGACAAGTTAAATTTCAACTATTGGTCCTAATGAATTTTCCTCCTTTTCTAAGCAGCACACATTTATTTTAGGCTAGTGTACATAGTAGCCTTATTCTTTGATTATATGAAAACAAAAAGACTAGTTATATCTGAAGAATTCATCTTGCTAGGAAAAAATAAAGAATTATGGCTGTCAAGTGGCCCATTGCATTTTCAGGAAAGCAAGGTTGGATTCAGATTTTGCTGCAACCAGATATGGTTCACATGAGTCTTGACTACCCTCCCTCTTCTGATATGATTGCTAGACTTAAAGAATGAGAATGAGGACTGATTGCATATGCCTGTAATCCCAGTACTTGGGAGGCTGAGACAGGAGGATCACAGGTTCGAGTCCAGCCTCAATGACTTAGCGAAACCCTGTTTCAAAATAAATGAAATAAAGCTGGGGGTATAGCACAGAGGTAGAATGCCTCTGGGTTCAACCTCCAGTACCAGAAAAAGAAAAAAAATGATAATGACTTATTGATAATATTATTTCCTATTTAAGAGTTCCTTTATCACAATCACTACAGGTTTCTTGTAGAAATTAATCTATCTGAAGTAACAGCATGGCAAAATCCCTTCAGGACCTTCAGAATATTCAGAAAATTGAGTCAGTAAGCCCATTGATCTAGAGAAAGGCAAAGTCAAAAAACTCTGGAAAGACCCATTTGAAATTCTATACCCTCTTTATTTTTATGTACAATTCCAACACAATAATAAACCTTTTTTGCCCTTTAAGGGATCTACTTGAGTGCCTTTTTATGAGAGACAAATTAGGGGAACCCCTGTTAACGCTTAAAGCCAAAGTTCTGCTCCTCTACATGTTGAGTTTAAACAGGCTAAGCTTGTATTCTCTTAGCAAAGTTCAAATGGTTCATACTTTGGGAAAGGACAGGGCTATCTGATCCTCACAAAAACATCACTTCAACATGCACAGCTTCACTGTCATTTGAATTTGATCTTCTCTTCCTCTCCCATCCCTCTTTGTCCCCTTCTTATATCTGCCACCTTTGTGACTCAACTTTGATTGAAGATGTCCTTTGAGAGCACAGTCTATTAGATGCTATTAATTTTAGGGGTTGACTTGGCGATATTAAAGTTGCTTTTACTGTTCAGAAGTTCTGTGGGGTCCTGGGAAGATGTTCAGCCTTCAAAAAGAATTGGGGAGAAATTGAAATATAAACCTTCATGTGTTATTTTTCTGTGTATCTGTTTGTCTCTCTGTCCTTCTGTCTGTTCATTCACCCATCCAACCATGCCTGCAAGTGATGATGATTATGTTGTCAAAACCTGGATGTAGGATGAGTGAAGGTTTGGAAGGATGGCATGTATGTTCCTCTTCATTATTTGTTCAATTGAAAAATTATTTTTTAACCTGAAAAATTGTTGCATCTAACATTATGTTCTGTAAGAATATTGTCATTCGTGAAGTAATATCAATGAAGAAAGATGATAGATTAATAAATTTGTATTCAGATATTTTCAAATGATATTCAGATTCCCACTCAACCTTTTAAATGTCATCATCATTAGAAAAACGATTATTTTCTCTCATTTTTTTTCTTAAAATTTCTTTCATAATTTTGAAAAAAATAAAAGTAATAGGACTATTGTGTGCTGAAGCTAGTTGGTCCAGACCATATTGCATTCTACTTATTTTAAAGGAAGGAAAATGTCCTCTGTTCTATTAGCACCGCTTCTGAGCTCTTGGCGAATAAAGGAGGGGTGTGAGTTTCTGAGCAGATTTATGCATAGAGGAACCAAGAGGATGAAGAATTCTATGCAAGCAGAATTTTGTTAAAAATATAAACAAAAAAATTACACATTAGAAGAGAATGAGAGTTGCTTCCTGCTAATGGCCCCATAATTATTAAATAATGCAACTCCATTGCTTCCAAAATTCATTTTCATGAGCTCCAGCATAGGAATTGTTTCCTGGCTTATAGGCACTTAAGGAAAACATTTTAATTGAGATCATCTGCAAGCAGGCACAATTTACTAATTGCACTATTTGGGGGAGAGAGTGGTATATGAAGAAATATCTGGTTTTTGATTCATAGTCAACTAGGAAGAAAGTCATTTGGTAAAACTAAGTTTCTCTTCAACTCATGGAAAAATTTGCTGCATGACTTAGAAAGGAAGACAGTGAACAAATTGATCCATTTACCAACAACCAGAGAACAGGCAAGAGGTGTTTGCTTCTATGGTGCCCTATGTTGATCCAAAGGAAACAGACTTCTGCAACTCTGAGCTCTTCTTCTCCTCTAGCTAACCCGCCACTTGTCATATCTCTTCTGATTTCTTGTACCAAGAGTATTGAACATTATTAGAGGCACAACAGAATAATCAGCATCCCCCAAATTAATGTTTTCTTCTTTTCCTCTTTCCTCTTTTTTTTTGGTTCTGGAATTGAACCCTGGGGCATTCTGTCTCTGATCTACACCCCTAGCCCTATTTTATTTATTTATTTATTTTTATTTTGAAACAGGGTCTCACTAAGTTGATGGGGTCCTTGCTAAGTTTTTGAAACTGCCCTCAAATCTGTGATCCTCCTGTCTCAGCCTCCCTAACACTGGGATTACAGTTGTGCGCAACCTCACCCGGCTCTTTCTTCTCTTCTTATATAATTTCCTGTGAAGGCTTTAGTCCCTGCACTTTTCCTGTGTTCTTTTAAGAATCTTTTCATTTGCAAAGTTGAATAAGTGGATACTCTATTATGAGCCAGTGTGTAGATGAAGATTTCTGCTCTGTTATCAGCATTATATGTCTTAACTATGTGAGTTATCCTCTTGCACATTTTATCTTAGAATTCACTTCTGCCTTCTCTCTTCAAATTCTCCCTGTATTAGTTAAAGTTCTCCAAAGAAACAGAGCCAATAGGGTGGTGTGTGTGTGTGTGTGTGTGTGTGTGTGTGTATGTGTGTGTGTGTGTGTGTGTAGAAAGGAGCAGAGGAGCCGGGTGTGGTGGCTCACGCTTGTAATCCCAGTTCTTGGGAGGCTGAGACCAGAGGATCCAGGTTCGTGACCAGCCTCAGCTACTTAGTGAGGCCCTCTGCAACTTAGTGAGACCCTGTTTCAAAATAAAGAATAAAAAATAGGGCTGGGGGTGCAGCTCGGAGGTAGAATGCCCCTGGGTTCAATCCCCAGTACCACAAAAAAAAAAAAAAAGAAAGGAGCAGAGGAAGAGAGATTGATTTATCATGAGGGATTGGATCAGGTGATTATGGAGGCTGAAATGTTTCATGAGCTGCTGTCTGCCAACTGGAGGCCTAGAAAAGCCGGTGTTGTTGGTCCATTCCAAGCCTGGAACATTTGGGAGTTCCAAGACTTAAGTTTCAAGGGCTGAGAATCAAGCACTGATGTTCAAGGGCAGGAAAAGACAGATGTCCCAGCTCAAGCAGGAAGCCAATTCACCCTCAGCTGATTGTATGATGCCCACCCATGCCGGCAAGGGCAGTAGTCTTTACTTAGTGTATCTATTCAAATGCTAATCTCTTCTGGAAACAGCCTTACAGATACACCAAAAAAAGAATAATAATAATATTTACCAGCTATCTGGGCATCTCTTAACCCAGTCAAGTTCACACGTAAAATTAACCATCACACCCTTAAATAAAAATCAATTCCTGACTTACTATTTTTACTATGAATTCTAAAGATTTAAAGATACATAATGAGGCTCCATTACAAGCAGCTTATAATTTCAGTGGGACAATAAAACACATATATAATCAGAGATTACTAATGGGTTAAGTGTTGGATGGTTGACCAGAGAAGCACTGAACTTCCCATGAAAGAACTGTCCTTCTGGATGTACAGGGATCTAAGAATTTGCTTTAGAATTATATATTTCCCATGTTTAACCGTCCTCAGGGCCCTGCCTCCCCACCTGAGCAGCCAGCTCTTCTGTAGCTAAGCTGTGTCGACCTGATGGCCTATTTTCTCCTACCTTTCTGAATTGGCTTACTTTCCACAGACTGATAGCCTCACATGTTAGTTAGCTTTTGCTGTATAATATGCACTCCCTGTGTACCGCTCCAGTCTCATCTCTTTCCACTTTTTCTATTCTTTCATCTCACCTCTTTGAACCTGCATCCTTCAGCAGCACTGTTTTTTTTTTTCGCCAATTTCATTAATAGTCCAGTCTCTCATTGTATACCTTTACCAAGATGGAACATGTCCTCATGATCCCCACTTGCCCTCTGATGAGTCAGTCACATTTAGGGGCTCAAGGTCAATGCCATTTTCTCTCAGCCTTCCCACACCTCCCCCTGACTAGGTCCTATGACAACCCCCACTATAATACCTAGCATGTGTTTTTATAATTCCATGTTTGTCTGTAGCATAGACTAGACTCCTAGGACTTGACAAGAGGGACAGTGTCATGGCCAGTAGAGTGATCTGCATGTGGTAAGCGAGAAGGAGAAATGACAACAGAGAAGGAGGCAATGGTTTTAAATCCAGATTTCTAAAGCCCAACTCCATTTTTGGACCTGAAGTATTTGAGAAAGAACTGGCAGGTGCAGAGGGCTGGGTATAAAAGGCAAGTTTGTTCTTAGCGCCACAGAAATGCTCACTAAGTTTTAGAGATGCCAGTTATCCTTTAGCATCAAGAACAGGTGAAATAGCTGAAACTGGTTTGCCAAACACTAACAGAAGACATTTGTAAAGATTCCTTAAAGGAGATAGATGGGATTCTGGGTTTATTGTGTTAGCCTATTGGTTTTGTTTTGTTAAGTACTTTTAAGAATGAAAGTTTCCTTTCAAGATGGGTCAGGTTTGGAAAGATTCAAAAAGGATCACAAATGTACAAATGCTACATGTGCACTTAATTAAATTTAAGACCATCTAGCTATTTCGGCAGTTCTGTTTTGATTTCTTGATCCTCAATTACAGTAGGATGTCAGAATTGGATTTACTTTGTTTTCTTCTACATAGACATATCTTGTATGCCACACCCTTCTTCTCCCCAAATTCACTATTTTCTGATATTTCCTTCATATTATGTGAGACATTCTTAAAATTTTGTAACTTGAGAAATGAACCTTTGTCCAAACTATACTGTAGTAGTTTGGAACCATGGTTCTCGCAGAATTGGAACATTGGTTGAATGTACGGAGTAAAACAGAATGATTCATGGGAGGCAAAATATTTGACCAGTGCCCCAGAAGGCAGCTGAACTGTTCTCTCTTTGCACACCCCATCCCCAGTCGTCATTCACCAACCCAGGCTCCAGACCCCAAACATAAATATCAGGTCAACCCAACTATCCTTACAAATGATCAATTGCTCTTTCAAGTTTGTCTAACCTAACTTTCCAGACAATGAAAAAAAACAGGGTCTTGTTCTTTTACAATAGTCTATCTTACCTTTTTACTTGTTTAAACTAAGGTTTTCTTCCCCAGTCTATGGGGATCACTGATGACTTCTATGAATGCACTATCATCAACAATAGAAAAATCACAATAACAGCAGCTATTTCTCATGTACTTTATCATCTTTAATCTCTGTGTTCAAACTACAGATAAGGTTTTAAGAATTTAGGTGACTTTACAGAATCGTATAGCTGGAAAGAAGCAAAATTCAAACTCTCCTCTGCCTGACTCCCCTTAGCTCACATGCTTAGCTGCTAGGCTGAGTTTGGTGTTAATAAAACATGCTGGACTTCCTTGAAATTTCTGGATAATCCACAAATTGAAACTCATCTTCTGATCCATTCTAGCCAGGGACGTTTTTGTGATGTGAAGTCCATCAAACTGGCCTGTAAATATAGTAGTAAACATCTTAGAACTTAACAGAGCTTAATTTAGATTGTCAAAAACCTATAGAGATACCCAGTGTTTTGGAGGCACAGGATCTACTGCATATGCCCTAAGGAGAGCTCATCAGCCATGGCTATCGTCACAAAGGTCCAGAGGCTTGATGAAGGTTCAGGTAGCCTTGAGAAAGAAACCTTCAAGGTCTTCTGTAAAGAAATACAAGAGGACTGAAGCTACTGTTTGAAACTACAAAGGGAGTGCTAAGCTTAGGTACTTCCCAGTAGTTCCCAAGTACTAAGAAGCAGACGTTAAACCCATCATAAGGGGTGACCTCATCGAAATGGAGCAGTACTCACACTGGCTGGCTGTTTCCAAGGTATGCTGGACCTGCCTTCTAACAGCTTGTGGGAGCTTTTGATTGCACACTCAGGAATTGTGTGGTTGTGGTAATTTAGAGCTAGCCATGATATGAATAATTACATCATGAAAATTGGTAAACATTGCAAATAAGAGGGGTGTGTGTGTGTGTGTGTGTATGTGTGTGTGTGTGTATGTAACTAGGGATTGAACCCAGGGGTGTTCTACCTCTGAGCTATATCCCCAGCCCTTTTTTTTCTTTTTGAATCAGGGCTTCACTAAGTTTCTGAGAGCCTCAAACCTGTGATTCTTTTGTCTCATTCCTCCAAGTACTAGGATTACAGACTTGAGCCACCACACCTAGCGGGGCTAGGTATTTAATAAAGAGGTGAATTTCCTGTTATTGAAAGTATTCAAATGGAAATTTGATGTTTCCTAAGAGGTGTGTTGCCATAAATGCAATAAGGAAAAATTGGAAGATCTTCAAGGTCTTATCTAACTATATTCCAGTTAATCACTGGAATACACTGATCACAGGGCTAAGGCCAGTGTGATTTCTGTTAACTGAAGAATGGAACTATGTTCTTCAATGTCCACTCCTTTTCTCCCCCTTATCTTTTCATTTGCATATGTTTAACCCTGCTCTAAGCCCTTTCTGTTCTAGTTTTTAATCAAAGGGTTTCCATAGCCCTATGTCCTTGTATTCGCCTGCTTGGGTTTTGAGTTCTAATTCTACTACTGGGCTGGGCACGGTGGCACACACCTGTAATCCCAGTACTTTGGAAGCTGAGACAGGAAGTCACAGGTCTGAGGACAGCCTCAGCAAGTTGTGAGACTCTCATCAACCTAGCGAGACCCTGTTTCAAAATAAAAATGAAAAAATAGGGCTTGGGGTGTAGCTCGGGGGTAGAATGCCTCTGGGTTCAATCCTCAGTATCACAAAAAGAAAAGAAAAATTCCACTACTGATCAACTATTTGAACTCCGAAGGTTACCAAGGCTGATTAAGTCTCATTTTCCTCATCTAATAAAAGTATCTGTTGAAAGTACCTCTTTCCAATGATTGCTCTAGTCTTAAGTGATGCTATCCACATACAGCGATTAATGCAATGCTTGGCCTAAGAGCCTAGTAGATGCTAGTCATATTTCCACTTACAGAAATAGTAATTCCAATGTTTTGTATTTATTACAACTCCCAAGTTCCAAGATTTTATAAAGTATTTCAAGTATATATACATTTTACAAAGTTGACTAGGTGTATTTCTTAATTTTCCCTTAGAATAGACTTTTGTGAATTTAATTCTATTCTCTTAATAATATTGCATAGTCAGAGATGCAGTCTTAAATAATGAAAAACAGATGTTTTCAATATTAACATATTATTGACAACATATAAAATGGCAGTGGAGGGATTGGGCATTTAGCTCAGTGGTATAGTACTTGCTTAGCATGCACAAGGCCCTGAGTTTGTTCTCTAGCACCTCAAAAATAAAAAAAAAATGTATCTTTGGAGGCCCTCAGAACTTAAAGAAGTTTAAAAAGAATGATGTTGAGAGTTACTCCCTCCTCTCAGTCTGAAGAAAATGATGTTGGGAACATAACAAAGGTGTTTATGTGGGGTATAAACTGTTCTTTCATTGAGCAAACACTGCGATATGTTTATGAAGACACACGAGATGTGGACACACCCATCATGGTTTATAAGCAGAATAGCTCATAACCCTGGTATGGAAAAAGCTCTTTCTTGAACTCACAGAGAAATCTCTTTAAAATTGCATTCCCAAAAAGAATGAATGCAATAAAAATATTAGGAAATAAAAGAATAAATGCTTTTATGGATAGGAAAGCAGGAGACCTTGGTGGTAGCCATTGTTTCTGCAGGAATATTCCATTTTGTGCACCCAGTGTTGTTTCTAAATACTTCACCTTCTGTGCATAGACCATCATTGAAATACAGTACATTATTCAGAACGGAAGGTGCATACATTTACTATAAATATTTATCTGGCATATCCTGTGCACATGTGTGGTTTTCTTCAGCGTCAGTAAGCTGGAAGTTTCCACCTGGCCTGCATAGGAAGTGACACTGTTCCAGACACCCATCTTTAGGTCCAGCCCCGGCAGAGATCTTTCCAGACACCCATCTTTAGGTCCAGCTCTGGCAGAGATCTTTCCAGACACCCATCTTTAGGTCCAGCCCCGGCAGAGATCTTTCCAGACACCCATCTTTAGGTCCAGCCCCGGCAGAGATCTTTCCAGACACCCATCTTTAGGTCCAGCCCCGGCAGAGATCTTTCCAGACACCCATCTTTAGGTCCAGCCCCGGCAGAGATCTTTCCAGACACCCATCTTTAGGTCCAGCCCTGGCAGAGATCTTCTCAATGCAGTTGACTACGGATGAGGGCATCATGGCCAGTATGTGTTCCTTGTGCCTTTGGAATCTGATGGAACATGCATGGATTCCTGGCGAGTGAGAGGCCCAGTTTAAAGAGCATTCTAATCAGGCGGTTGAGGAAATGAGGAACTCATTCTCCTCTTTGGTCAGTGTTGGGTGATGTTAGTATTTTCTGTCGTTTTTGCTCTCTGAATATCTCGGGTATATGAAACAAGTACAATAGAAACACGTTTGGATGCCTGGATCACTAGGAATATGTTAAAAGCCTAAGGTTCAAGCCAGACATGGTGGCACATGCTTGTAATTCCAGTACATGGGAGGCTGAGACAGGAGTATTGCAGGTTCAAGGACAGCCTCAGCAAGTAGTGAGACTCTCAGCAACCTAGCAAGACCCTGTTTCAAAATAAAAATAAAAATAGGGCTGGGAGTGTAGCTTGGAGGTAGAATGGCCCTGAGTTCAATCCCCAGTACCAAAAAAAAAAAAAAAAACCCTAAGGTTCACATTGAGTAAGATTTAGGGTTCTGACTTAAGTATCCTCAGTCCTATTACTCATGTGCAAGCAACACTCTATGCTTTGAGGAACTCTTCCCCCTCCCCTGTGACATTCTGGCTACCTGCTATATTAGATTATCTGAATGAATACATCAGTTACATATTTCCTTTCCTTCACCTCCCACTGATACCATGGTGGTGGATATAAAGGAAAAAAAGAGTGGCACCAGAGAATACTTGATGGTAAAGTCAGATTCAACAGAAGCAGAGGTGGAAAAAGGAAAACCGCTCGTTCCACTCTTGACACACGTGTTTTCCATAGACGGCTGGTTTTCTTCGGTTTTCATAATTACAATTTCAGGCAGCACCCCTCCGCTCCAGGACGGTGATCCCATTTGTGGGTTACCCGTTTCCTGTGCGTTTCCTTCCTCCAGCCCACCTCTCGGCCACATTAACATCACCCGGTGTCACAATCGATACCGCAGGTGGTCACGGCAGGTCTTGAAAAGAAAAAGAAATGGACCCCTGTCAAGGTTGCTTTAGGTGAAATTAAAATATTTGGTGAGGAGAGGCCCACACTTTTGGCCAGAATGAGACTTCTGTAAAACATAGGTATTCTGGAAATCTGCACCCGTTTTTTCATTGTCATTTCTGTTAACCAAGCATTAGCTGGCCGGGTATCTCTGGAGAGGTCAGAGCAATAAGCACAATGCGGGTTTAAACTTGGAGAGAAACTTGAGGACATGCCCTCTTTTCTGGTGTGCAGTTAACTATTATTTCTGAAATTCTTGCTTAGACTTAGTTTAAGTCAGTCTAGGGAGACAAAACACACCCAGGCTTCAACAGTCTACCATGGTTCAGAGGAATTCAGTGAGTAGGGGTCGGATTGTGTAGCGCAAGTTGCGTGTGCGTATGTGTGTATTTGTGTGTGTGCTATATGTGTGTGTATGTGTACATGTGTATGTTCCTAAATTCAGGGAAGGGGAAAAGATGGCTTTGTGGGAGGAGGTAGATCCAGAGTTGCACCCAGAAACCTTCAGGAAGGAGGGAGAAGGGAATTTGGATCAGTACAGTAGTAGAGTGTATATAAACAGGGCCTCAAAAAGTCGAGGTGGCGAAAACAGAATGTCCATAAAAATATGTTATAAGCCCTTATTCCCTATGAAATTGGTGTCTATCATCAATATCTGGGTGCACTTCTTCTTAAAGGAATCCTTGAAACTATTCAAATGTACCTGTAACACTTGACAAATGGAAGCCCCATTTAGAGAATAAATTAATGAACAAATCCATGTCAAGGGACACTGCAGGCATCTGTCACTGGCTAGCGTTTGACTTTGAGGGACCAGATTTGGAAAGAAAGGAGCTTCCACTGAGGGTGTACTTGGAGTGAGAGCCAGCTCATGGCCAGCAAAGCCCTGCGTGATCTGACCTGGCCTCGTTTCTGATGTGCTTTCTTCTTGTGCGGTTCTTTCCAGTAATATCCATCTTCTTCCTTTCTATGCTCTTATCCACATCGCGGTCTTTGCATCTGCTGCATCCCCTATGGGATGTTTATCCCTGGTCCTTGGGGCAGGACAGCTCTTGCTCATCAACTCTTCCTTCCTTCCTTCCCTCTCCCTCTCCCTCTCCCTCTCCCTCTCCCTCTCCCTCTCTCTCTCTCTTTCTCTCTTTCTCTCTTTTTTTGGTACTGGGGATTAAACCCAGGGGGGCTTCTCCCTCTGAGCTAGAACCCCAGCCCTATTTTATTGTGTTTTTTTTTAAATTTCAAAACAGGGTCTCACTAAGTCGCTGAGGCTGTCCTCAAACCTGTGATCCCTCTGTCTCAGCCTCCCAAGTACTGGGATGGCAGGTGTGCGCCACCACGCCCAGCTTCATCAACTCTTTCTTATCAGTCATGTCTGTGCGCTCACAGAGACTGCAGTCTTTTTCTGACCATCCCATCTAAAGCCTTGTACACAGACCCCTCAGCCTTCACCATCACGTCACCCTCTGTAACTCCCCAAAAAATGCAGCGAGCACTTGGAATGGTCTTATTTATTTATTTATTTATTTATTTATTTATTTTTATGTTTTTATTGGTGCATTGTAGTCTCACATCACAATGAGTATCAGTTTGGTGTTAACATACATGCACACAGCTCTTGGTGTCCCTCCCCCCCGCTTCCCCCCTGCCTCCCCCCCACATGTAGCACTGAGAATGATGTTGGTATAATCTCACATATACACATTGTTTATGACAGTAATTCCATGGATTCACTACTTTCTTACCCTTCCCCTTCCCTTGTACCCCTTCCCTTGCACCTCTGAGGGTTCTCCGTTGTCATTGGAGACCCTTTTGTGTCCCCACTACTCCCTACGTTGCGCATATTAATGAAAACATATGACCCTTCATTTTGTGTGATTGGCTAATCTTGCTTAACATAATGCTCTCCAGATCTTTCCATGTTCTTGCAAATGCTGTTTGTTTCTTTATTTTCTGTGTCTCCCCTTTAGGACAGGGACTTCAGGTTCCTTGTACATAGCCATACCTGGCCTGTAGTGGGCGCTCAGCACAGTGTGTTAATAAGTGAAACAATGGCAGCAGAGTCTCCATTGTGCTTCCAGCACAGAAAGCCTGGCGTTCTTTTCCATTCCCTGAGTGCTGAACTGTTTGCTGCAGCAGGAGGAAAGTAGCGAATGGTGAAAGGTCTGGGTGGCTGGTGTTGCTGGGCGTCATGGAGCAGCACATCTCTTTCCCTTTATTCCTCTCTTGAGCCTTAAGAACCTGAAGGCAGTGCCACTTGGGGGGATATTTCAAAGAGAGAGACTTTAAAGAAACAATTGTGCGAGTTGGACAAGTGCTAGTAAATTGTACCAGGAAAGCTGTGCTGGCTTCATTCCATTTTCAGTACATGGGTACGTCGGAGGCATTGGGGATGACATTTCTACACATAATGAGCCAGGGTTCCGTGTTTTACAGCCTGCCCCTTGAACCCTCATGTGCAGTTTCCTGTGTAGGGCACCCTTCTGGACTTTGCCACTATTCTTTGCATTCTCAAAGTAGCACTGAATAAGTCTGTCTACTCCCTTAAATTAGGGTATAGTTGGTTTAGTGAAAGAGGATCGGAGAACCTGTTATTTATTTTTCTCATTCATGGGCTTCTCACAGAAGCTTACCTCTGGATAACTGCACAGAAATCACCCTAGTTAGTTCCAGTGGTGGTTGAATTGGCTCCTAGATGCCTGTATAAGAAATCACAAAGTATATGTTCTTCAGTTACCTAGTTTGGGTTTATAAATGAAGTGCTACAATGACTATGTCGCATTAGTACATGCTAACAATAAATGATATATCCGTTATTCTGCTATTGGGGTATACCTTATTTTTATGTTTTCCCAAAGGGCTTATGGTATCAGAACAGATCACAGCTGGGTGCAGATTTCTATTGACTTGCTCTCTTCACATCTCTCCTTCCCGTCTTCCCTAGTTATGTTGGAGATCCTGCTTCTCCTTGACCAGGTGATCCACCAAATTGCTGTTAGCTAAATGCATTATCTTAACAAGTGGGTAATTCTCCTGTCTCCTCGCTATTGAGTAATCTGCAGTGTCCTTTTCCTTCTTTAGCACTGCAGTGACAACACACATCCCTGCCAGTCGGATATGAATATTGAAGGAGCCTGGAAGAGAGGCTACACGGGAAAGAACATTGTGGTGACCATCCTGGACGACGGCATTGAGAGAACCCACCCTGATCTGATGCAAAACTACGTGGGTGTTTGCTGTGGCCCGAAGTCTTTCCTTCTTGGAAGCCGGGGGGCTATGTTAGCATTATCAAAAAGCGGGAGAGCCAGGCATGGTGGCACACGCCTGTCATCCCAGTACTTGGGAGGCTCAGGCAGGAGGATCGCAGGTTTGAGGACAGCCCCAGCAATTCAGCAAGACCCTCAGCAACTTAGCAAGATCCTGTTTCCAAATAAAAAATAAAGTCAGTCTGCAGGTGCAGCTCAGAAATAGAATGCCCCTGGGTTCAATCCCCAGCACCACAAAAAGGGAGGGAAGAGAGGAGCCAGGAGTGCTGGGGTACACCTGTAATCCCAGTCCTTGGGAGGCTAAGACAGGAGAATCACAGGTTTGAGGACAGCCTCAATAACTTAGTGAGGCTCTCAGCAACTTAGCAAGATCCTGTCTCAAAATTTAAAAAAATAAAAAGTGTTGGGGGTATAGCTCAGATGTAGAATTTCCCTGGGATCAATCCCTAGTATAAAAAAAAAAGGGCATGGAGGGGAGCTACTAAAAAGTGTAACAACATATCCCACACAATAAGCTCTGTGCTTTGTCCCTTTCTTGCAAAAGATGAACTCTTAAAGTACACGAAGAACGAGATAACACTTTTCCACTGTTGGGTGCTCTTAATGTCCTGGCCTATGGAAAGAAAGCGATAAGATAGCAGAAACCCCACCAGCACCATCTCTTACTCTTCCCAGCCCTTCAGCCAACCAGGTGGCACTCTGTTTCTTGTAAGGAAGAGAGCAGACTAAGAACTTTTCTCAAGTTATTCTGTGGTCTGTTCCTTTCTCTACCTCTCCTTTTTTTAAAGCACAGCAGTGATCAGCCACCCAGTAGTCCATAAGGATCAGTCAATTCCCTTTTTTAAGAAGGGAACCACAAATTCATTTAGTTCTCCTTTGAACAAAGAATTGAGTGACAGCAGGCTGTCCTAGCCTGCATCCAAGCACATTCAGATAAACTTGTGCCTCTTCCCAGCAAAGAAGGAACTACAGCTTAAAAAAGGTTACAGCTTAAAAGGAACTACAGGTTGGTCTCCTCATTTGATAGGCAAAGAAGCTGACGGTTGAAGACTGCAGAGACTTATCCAGGGTCAGATATAAGGTCAGAACTATGGCTGCCCCCCCCAGCAGAACTGCCTTTCTTGTCACATGAAGCAGGATTTTGCTGTGTGCGCCTGCTGCTCCCCACTGCAGACAGCTGCATTTGATTAAACACAAAGAGCTTTCCCCTAATTGTGATTATATTTTTTACCTTTTTAATTTTTTCCATTTTGAAAGAGAATTTCCTAGAATGACCTGTGATAATAAGCAGTACTGGTGCCCTCTCAGTAGAAAAAACATATTAGATGAGGTGTCAAAAGACCTGGGTTCCAGTCTTGGTTTGGTTCATGCCAAAATAGGCTAAAAATTAACCTGTTTGAGTCTTCTGTTTCCTTATAAGTAAAGTTATTAAGTTACATTAGATTCACTCCAATACTTTTCATTCTTTAGTGGCCACTAAGAGGGACTGCAGGGCCCCCTCTGTACAGGAAGCAGAAATTTACCATCTTTACATGTAATGTATAAATTTTCCTTAATGCCTCCCGAACATTTCAATTTCTGTGTACTAAAAATTATTTTCAGAAAGATGAACCTTTGATAAAAACAGAAAACAAAGATAGTCTTGACTTTCGCTAACATTGAAATTAGGAGTAATCATAAAGTGCAAGAAAATTCAAAGTATCCTAAAAAAGCCTATCTATAATGATATAAATTTGAACAATGGTCATGACCCAACAGATTCTTTTTAGCATTTTGGAGATTTTTTTATAACCATCTTCATAGCAGCACAATTCACAGTGGCCAAATTATGGAACCAACCTAGATGTCCATCAACAGATGAATGGATCACAAAATTATGGGAAATACACACAATGGAATTCTACTCAGCAATAAAGAAGAACAAAATAACAGCATTTGCAAGAAAATGGAAAGATCTGGAGAGCATTATGTTAAGCAAGATTAGCCAATCACA